>JAVXUL010145481.1:0-14512 GCA_035590515.1 Trichilia minutiflora
TGTTTCAATGATCAATCCGTACAAACCAATCTGAAAATTATTCCTTTGACTAGATCCTCGCATATTTGATTTTTCTCCTCTACATTAATTTTTAGTTTTGTTGATTTAATTAATTTTGTTAGTTTTAATTTTATTTAATTATCGCAATTTTATTTATTCGTTTGGTTGATTTATTTCCTGATTTGAAAAAGATTTGAGATTCATCCGTTCCCTGTAGAGACAATCCCACTCATCGCTATCTATAAGTTTATTTTTATGACTGAGTTGGTATTTTATTTTTGACGGATTCGACAATCGATCAATATCCATATATATATTGATTTTTATTTTATTTTATTATGATTTTGATGTTGAGGCCTTGGAGGCTAAATAATGATTTTATAATTTGAATTATCATGAAACATTATATTATGTTCAGTTTTGATGATGATTACATATATTCATTGATTTGCATTAATTTGATTTGATTTATTAATATTAAGATCAAGGAGGTTGAATTTGTAGCTACAGAGTAAATAACTTAGAGCCAACTTAGGCAGAAGCTACCTAGGTAAGTATAGAATAAAGTATCCATAGATAAATTGAGGAAGTGGTCGTTCACATACGTGAGTGGTGCACCATTAGGATCAGAATAAGAAAAGCGATGACCTTATTTCTAATGGAATGGCCCATTAGATGAACATATCAAGGATAGGCTAATGTTAGTGATGGGCTCAATTGTTTTATTAAAAAAAATGTTTAACTTTTTATTTTAAGTTTATGGAAATGTTTTATAAACATATACATTGTTTAATGGTTTTTTATAAAAGGATAGTCACTAATTGTTCGAGATTGCTCCTAATTAGAGTAATAGCTGAGAAAAGTTGGCCAAGCCTGATGATTTTAATATAATAAATGAGCCATAATTTTTAGTAAACAAAAAGTTTTTGTCTTTCAATTATTTTATTTAAAAGATTTTTTAAAAATAATTATTATATGCATTTTCTCATATATCTATTTTATTTTTATATTCGCTAACTTAATGTACATTATATACTCACTTTTTCTCACTCATAAGTAATTCGAGTTTAATCGAGTTTGTAGAGAGAGGTGGTGATGGTAGCAGGACAATACCCTCAGATATATTTCTTGAACTTAACTCATATTTTATTTCTTTGAGTCTACTGGAGAATTTTGAGAAAATACTATTATTAGTCATTTGTTTCTAAAAAACTATAAAGCAATTTACAAAACTACACTTCTTATTCATTGTTATATATTGATTTTCTATTTTTATTCATAAAATAATGTTTTAATATCTCAAAGAGACACAAAACTTGTGATTGATATGACTATATTAAGATAATATTGATTTAAAATTTTATAGTCAACCATGTGATGATTGAAATTTTGAGAAATTTGATCCTTTGAGAAACCCAAATGGTAACTTGACTTACTATTTAAAATTAAATTGGTAGCGAAAAAGGTTAGTTTTGAGTACATGTTTGATTAGAATGTGGCAGTTTGGTATTAAAGTCTACTCTTCTCTTGCACAATGGTGTGGATTTGAGGACAAACATATAACAACCTAGGCTAACAAGGGTAAAAGGTGGCACTAAGGTGATATAGTCTAAGCAAGAAGTGGCTTTGGGTAGGCTTCAAGAATTATAAGGGACAAAAATAAACTTAATCCTACATCAAAATAGGAGAGAAAGTTATTAAGCTATACATGTAGGCTTTAACCTAATATATCAATGTTATTTTGTATGATACTAAAGTTTATGATTTTGAAACTAATTTTTGAAAGATAATTGAATCTAATTTTTGAAAATACTTTCATATGATTTTTAAATGATTTTAAGAAAAAGTATGCCAGTGGATTAATGTAGTCGAGTCTTAGGAATGTATCACTACCAATATATATATATATATATATAATTAAAAGGTTATTTTTCTCTGTAGTGAAAAGTGCCACCACTATTAAATAAGGATAAGATAGATTCATAGATAAGATATTTATCATGATTCTATATGTTTTAGCGATAAACATGGATAGAAAAATTGGTACTAGAAAATATTTAGACAATTGATATTGTAATAAGGATATATTAGTTAATAATGATGTTGGTCAAATAAATATTGTAATGATTATAGTGAAATTTTTTTGAGGTAGTATTACACAAGAAATTCATGCGTTGACTTGAATTGATTAAGATGTTGACTAACTAGTAAAGAATTAATCAAAGAATGCCATACAAAAGGGATTTAGATATTCTATTAGCAAATTGTGCATGGAAACATGGTAAAGAATATTGAGATTAAGATAAGAATGAGACTTTGAGTAAATAAGTTTGAACTGGGGTTGATTGATTGTTAACTATGACTTATTTATATGTACTTAGGCTAGACTTACAATAATCTCTACTATTAATAAAAAACACGTAAGATATTCTAAAATATCTTTATCTATTATTGGGGAAAGCAAGGAGGGGCTGCTCTACATATATATTTCAATTGTTGATAGTTAATTATTGTAACATTGTTAATTCGACTAGGCTTTGAATTTCATTAGAAATGATTAGACATATAAGAACGAATTATTTTTGGCAATTCAATTGTTGGTAGTTAATTATTGTAACATTGTTAATTCGACTAGGCTTTGAATTTCATTAGAAATGATTGGACATATAAGAACGAATTATTTTTGGCAAATGGTAAAAGTGTAGATCTTATAAGTGTTAAAGTTTTAGATAAAATAGACGAAAGAATTTCCTGGACTATATTGATGTTTTGGTATGTTCTAAACAGACATTGGTAATATATTTTGTGGGCATTTGGTTACTTTATACCACATATATTATGATGATAGAAATGGTACTTACGAGTGTATTGATTTGTGTTGGATTTGGTATTGATGTTTACATTTGGTGTTTATGATTAATGGGATTGTATTTGATTGTGAATCGATGTACATATGATGTTTATGCAGTTTTAGATTTAATACTGATTGAAATAACAAGTTAATTTGATTGTATTCTATATAGGAAGAATAAAAAGAGTAAGTCGTAGGTAGATTAAACATAAATGATTTTTGGTCATGAGGTGATTAATGTGTTGATGAAAGATTGTGATATTTGAGACATGATAAAATATAATTTAGGATGCTTATAGTGGACAAGGTGGTTGATTGAGAAATAAAGAAAACTGAAATATAAATAAGTATGATGGAAATATTGTCGGAGTGAAGAGAGAAGAGATGAGATAAAATGAAGAATAATGAGAATTTTCATTGTTTATTTTCATTTGATTATGAAATGCTTTTGAAATATTGCCTTGCATGTAGATTTATCGAATTTGGAATGTATTAGACGACTCTGTGCATTGGATTATTGATATGGCATGAATGAATTATAATAAACAATGAAACAAAGATTTTAGTCCAGGTTTATAGTTATGTAAGCATAACTTTGCAGAAGATGGTTTTGTTAATATTCTAATATAAGGAAAGTAAATAGACGATAAAGAGTTTATGGCAAGTGTTAGGATATAAAAGATGGCATAAGAAATTTGTAAGTTTTTTCACACCCGATTCAATGCTTATCAATAATATTGTCCGCTTTGGTCCAACCCTCGAGAACTCACGATTTTGTTCTTAAAATGGGTTATCATGAGGACTTCTTAAGGTCACTTATCTTGGTACTACACTCACCCAAACATGCTTAACTATATAGTTCTTAGAAATAAGCCACCACCCATCCTAAAAGGTTTCGTTCATAACTTGGTTCTAACTCTACATATATATAGTACAGTAAATTTATCTCCTACTTCGATGTGGAATTAGGTTCATTCTTGCACCCTACCATCCTAGAAGCCTGCCAGAAGTTGCTCCTTGCTCAGGCTCCCTTTTTTCGGCGTCACTTCCCGCCATCATCAGATCGGGATGTTATAGGCCCACCAGCTTTCGTTTGGTTCATCCCCGAATCACCACCATCGTACTGGAGGAGAGTTGGCTCTGATACCATATTGTCACACCCAATCCAATGCTTGTCAATGATATTGTCCACTTTTGTCCAACCCTTGGAGCCTCACCGTTTTGTTTTTAGAATGAGTTATCACGAGTACTTTCCAGGAGGTCACCAATCTTGGTACTACTCTTGTCCAAGCACGTTTAACTATGTAGTTTTTGGAAATAAATCATTACCCATGTCAAAAGGCCTCGTTGACAAGTTGGTTCTAACTCTACATATATAGTCTAGTAACTTTCTCTCCCATTCCGTTGTGGGATTCGGTTCATTCCTGCACCCTACCAGAAGTCGCTCCTTGCTAAGGCTCCCTCGTCCCCGTGCCACTTTTCGCCCTCATCGGATCGAGATGTTACAAGTTTGATGAGACAGCTTAGCCATAATTAATCCTCAATTAGGTACATAGAATTTTGGGAATAAAATTCCTTTAAAAGGGGTAGATTGTAATACTCCAATTTATTAATCGGGGCTATATTGGTTATTTTGAGATCTAAAAATATTTTTGTCATTTTTAAAATACATATTTAAGAGTTAATATAGGTTAACTCAACCCATATCGATGTTTGGTAAGGAGTGAAGATTTGGATGGAACTAGTTAAGTAATAATCTCAACCAAGCACTTAAGATTTTGAGCTAGATTTTTATTGATCGGAATGGAATTTTGACACATGGTTTATTTCTACTTAAAGAGAATAAAAATATGGTCATATAGAAAGAAACAAAAGTGAAATCGGACTCTAGACGAGGGGGAAATAGCATTGGGATTAGAAGGGACTTAATAGAAATATTTTAGAGAGCATGATAATTTTTGAGGGATCTGAATGATATTTGTCGTATCAATACTTGTTATATAAGTGTCAATACTTGGGTTAAAGTGTCGATACTTTCAAGGTAAAAACAATGCTCAAAAAAGCCTATAATGATTCCTTTAGGGAAAGTATCGATACTTATATACAAAAAAATGTGATATGCTAGAAATAATGAAGAAAAGATTATCGATACCCGGAGCCAAAAATAAACATATTGATAAAGATATTGTTATATTTAGGAAAAATATCGATACTCAAAAGAAGAGTATCGATATCTTTTACAAAAAAATGCATCGACTTAGTTCTAATAATAGGAAGTTAAAAATCTAACTTAAAAAAATGACAATTTGCCCATTTCTAAAATCTTTCCTCTTTTCTTTTCTCAAGGATGAGCTTGTAAAAGTGTGAGGTATTATAAATAGAGGCCAAGTGTAAGAGAAGATTCATTTTTTTCTTCATCTTTGTCTCTTTCGTCTTGAGAGAGGAAATATGATATAGACAGAGTAGAGAAAGAAAGAATATTTTAATCATGACTTTACGTATACACGTCTGATTGGTATACCGTTTATGTTATTGGACTAGTATTGATGATGGGAATCAGGTTATAGATTATTGAGAAAGTTATTAGAATAGTACCCAAAGCTCAAATAGGGTTCTAACAAAAATCTAAAATCTTCTACTAAGAGCAAAAATATTGTTCTTCTAAGGATTTATTGAAGCATCAGTAAATTTCTAAGCATAATTTGAGTCTGATTAATATTTATGCATGATTTATGAAAATAAGTTTTATTATGCGTTGAGAAATCTGAGGATCTAAGTATAATATTGATAAAACAAGTAAGAATAAGATGTTTATGGATTAACAAAAGTTGATTTAGAGTTGATATTAGATTAAAAAATTGTAAGAGTTGAGTTTGAAGGAAAAAAATGAAAGCACAAAAAATAAGTGCAAAAATGATAGTGTTTATACGGTTGATTTTGGGGCTTATAACTTTCATCTCTGACATCAATTTTTCATATTCTTTATATAAAATTGAAGCTCTGAATTTTTGCTTTAATGTAGTTCAAATCTCACTAGATTTCATTAAGTATATAGAAAGTTATGTCAATCTTTATAAAGGTGCGCAAACTCAAATAGGAATTTATGATGTCTAATTTTATTAAATTTTTTGTAGATCCACTCTGAATTTGAAAAGTTTTCTTCAATAAAGTTATAGCCATATCTTCTCCTTAAAATGGTATATATAACACCTAAAATTGAAGTCTGATTAAAAGTTATCCTAGAAATAAGGTATACTAGTTATTGACTATCAATTCAAGAATCAAGGCTAGTACCCGTATTAATGGCATATAAAAATATAGTATGAATATTTAAGGTTAGTTACTAATGTAAATATTGATATCTATCCATAGACATCAAATACTAGAGAAAAGACTCGAAGGGCAAAATAGAAAATTTCATGGATACTATATGCTAAATCCCTATCGTAGTTACCATGGCCACAATATCTAACATTTTTTTGATTCCTATGACTACTCAAAAATTTCACGTATCTACCATCTTCATCTTCAGAATCATCTTTGTAGGTTGACAGCAGATAAGGTCTCATCTAGCAATAGGTCAATCGCAAACAAATTTCTAGTCATCCCCATTTGAAACTCTTGCACCCCTATTTATGCCAACTCCTCAAGTGTACGGATCTTCACGTATTCCTTCAAGGTTTTTATGCATAACAATAACTTTATTTTTAGATATAGCAATATACTTCTCATGTCTCCATTCAAACCTAGCCAGCGTCTGAGCTCCTATCTCTCTAATTCAAAATAGTTTCATCTAGCTTTGTTTCTCATGCTATATTACACATTCTTACTCTGATACTAAAAACTGATGCAATGTTCAGCATATATATCCACATAAGTCAATACAAGATTAACTTGCAAAATACTTCAAAAATCCCCAAGAATAATAATTTTAATTTTAAAATTTTCATTACTAAATACGTCTTACATGAGGTGGCATATATTATTAGACAACAAAATATATAATAAATAATTTTAAAATTTATAAAAATTCATCATTAAATAAATGTATGAAAAGTAACTTCTCACAATATTTAAAACATATTTTAAGATAAAAGATTCGAAATAAGTAGTATTAATGATCTTAAAACTCCACATATTATGGTACGTTCAATGCGGGGATTATCACTAGTTACCTGATGCGATTGTTAAATAGCATGCAAATTATTATAGTTACCCCTTGCGTCTGCTGTCAATTCTGTGGGATAAACGTTTAAAAATCAGGACAAAAGAGTAAAAACAGCGACTCTTGCATATGTCGGTTGTAAGACCGAACAGTTTTGTTTGACCTTTACAAAATTAAAGTCACATTAGGAACCTGTTGAACAATTTCTCCTGTTCTTTCTTCGTTCTGTCGCCTGACTTTGCTTCGTTGCCTAATATTTTCATTTTACATGTTTGATACTTCGGTAATAAGTTTCTTTGTTTTTATGTGACGAAAAGAAATTGGGTTGATTGGAAAGAAACATAGAACCAAAACTCCCAAAATCCATATCATAATTAATAAAAAAATCCCAAGGTAAATTTTTCATACCCAATTTCACTTGACTCCCACCCTCACCCAACCTCCCAAGTCCATTCTCTTTGAATTTTCCAGAAGAAAAAAATAATAGAATAAAAAATCCCAAAATTTATCATTAAAAAATCCCATCGACTGTGGCTAACTTCACCACTACCCTCAATTCCCAAATCCAAAACCAAATCCAAATTCGAAACCCACCTCTAGTGCGACGACAACAGATGCGACTAAGATTGATGATTGCCTTTTCTTTTGAATGTCAATTAATAATTTGATTGAAATGAGAACCCTAATATTGAAACAAAAGTAGCGCTTGTTTGAATTTTTATAAAATTTGATTTTTTGTTATATTTTTCTTCAAAGTTTCAAATAATAGTTTAAGTAAATGAACTTGGGTGATGGCTGCTGTAATGAAATGGGTGTGCTGGAGTAATGAAATTAGGGTTTGATGCTGAGATGATGGCTGCTTTAATTTGATTGACATCAAAATCTGAAAGGAATAGTTTTTTGGTTTGTTTGTTGTTTGTTGTTGAATGAAGAGTATAATAGTAATTTTACAGTAAAACACAGAAACGCAAATATTTCATGGATGGAAGTTGACAGCGACAGCAGCGCTGTTGCTTGCAAATTAAAAGGGTAGGGTATCTCTGGCGAAACAAAACAGTGTATGGGAGGTTATATGAAAATCTTGGGGATAAATCAAGTAATTATATTCCTAAAATTATTAATAAGAAAAAAGATATGACCACATATTAATAAAAATGACTCCAAAAATATCTAATATTAATTATTTAATCATATATAAAAATTATCATCTTTAATAAAAAAAATAAAATTTTGACTTAATTTTAAAAGAAATGGTACATAAACAGTTTGTGATCAATATCCAAGTTTAGTAAAAAAAAAACCTTTAACTACTGTATTATCATTGTTATAAAATTTACTATTAAATATTTTAAAATTATTGAAGATTTTATGTATCAGTACACAGGTTTTGGTAATAAACTGAAATAATACGAGTGAGAGTTGTTATTTCTTATTTTGAATGATAAATCTCTTCTCTAAATAGTAAATAATCTTTGTTTATATATTTTAATTTATGGAGAAACGTATAAATTAAATACCCTACCATGTAAAGGTATAACGTATACTATCCATATCAAATTCTTGTTTAATATACCAAAAATATTTTGAAACCGGTAGCCTATGAGCTGGAGCCATTAAATTGCATCTTGTAGACAAGGTAGAAAATTAATATTTTTATAACGTACCATATTTGTGTGGCACACCAATTCTATTTCAGCGAACGATTTCCAATGTTCTCAACATATAGAAAAGCACAAACAAATTGAGAATCATGGCTGCCTTCACCAAATGTATCTTATTTCTCATGGTATTAGTTGTTCTCTCCATTGCAACATGCAACGCCGATAACGCTAAACTTGCTTTCAGCAGGAAAACCCATATGCACATCATGAATGATCTACAACCAGGCGTAGATCTTACCATTCATTGCCGATCGGAGGATGATAATCTTGGAGTACAAGTTCTTCATTATCATGAGAGTATGCATTTTCATTTCCGAAACAGTATATTCGAAACCACTCTTTTCTACTGTGGTTTCAGATGGAAGGATGTGTTCCATTGGTTCGAGATCTACGATCAACTGAGGGATGAAGATCATTGCACAGATTGCAATTGGAAAGTAAGAGAAAACGGTCCGTGTTTGATGGTTGATGAAGGCATTAAGTTTATTTGTTATAAGTGGAAGTCTTAGTGAAAATCTATTGCATGCTTCACATATGTATGAAGATATTAAATATGGCTTGTTATTCTGAAAGAAATAACCACACCTACTTATTTTCGTTCAATTTCTTTGTTTTTACTTTTGATATATAATCTAAATAATTACTTAAAATAAATTGTTATTAGTTTTATTAGAAGCTAAAATTAAACAAATTCGTTAAGCAAGTAGCTTAAAACAATATTCGAAAAAAAAACTGAAAAGATTTAATTTTAATAAATATTACTTTTTTTTTCAATTTTTTACATAGAGTATTGGATTTGGATCTTCTGCTAATCTATTTTTTCTAATGATACATGGCATTTACAAGACTTAGGGATAAGATTGAATTTATTTATTATTTTCTAATTAGATACTGAAATATATCAAGTTTAACAACTACCTTCGTTAACCTTGTTTTCTTTTCTCACTTACTTCATTGAAGTATGTTTTCTTTTTTCTCTTTTTCTTGCAAAGTTGAATCTTGGTAATTAAAAAATATTGCATTTGTAAAAATTTTACAAATTTCATATTGCCTTTTTCATCGTAGAAACTATATATTTCAATAGAGATAATATGGTTAGTATTGTTGGATATTTCTAACTAATAAATTAAATTTATTATATCTCATAAAATTACTTAATCAAATCATCAAGTAAGGTGTTAGAGAATATACTTAAAATCTACGTTTAATTCTTGAATCTACATCAGCGTGATTATGAATATTCCTAGTCTTGTATTTAGTGTTTTTTTTTTTTTTGGACAATGAGATACCAAGAAACAACCTTTTAAATATTAATTTAAGGACCATAACCTAATAAGTAAAGAAAATCATAGATCACTAGGCAACTCATACTACTTATTTCTATTTGGTCCATCATAAAATAGATAGCCTTCAGGCCCACAAGCCCACAAGCTTAACTTAAGATAGCCTTCAATACATAATGCTAAACATTTAAGCCTATATTTATTGAATTAAATCTAACAATCTCATATGAGGACTATTTGAGTTATCTTATAATTGTGTATTAAAATAACCTTATGAGCTTAAATTTCACTATTATTACTTATGTATCTCGAAACAATTAGGTCCATCAATAATACCACTACAAGATTAAAAGAGCTTTTATTATACTTAATCATAACTAAATCCATCAATGATCACTTATATTGATATAACTAAATGACATGGACTAAGTATGAATGTGTAGCATAGAAATTACATATAATATAACTTAAACATGCCTATTTCTAATTAGTCCACTCAATGAGAATAAAATATGCACAAAGCGTAAACCAAATTTTTTATTATTGTAATCTTAAACCTTAACATGTTTATATCTAAATGGCACCCAAAGTACAAACTCCTAATGAAACCTTATATCCTTAAGAGATATATTATGCTTATGAGCTATATGCTCATGAAAGACTTTTGGATAGCAATTTCTTCATGAGCAAATTTGTAATCAAGGAGTTTGTCTTTATATGCTTAATAGATAATTGATCACTTTGAATGCTCTTTCTAGCAACTAGGAACTTGAAGTCTTCAAGTTTTGACTTATTCAAGTTCCTGTTGTTGTTAGAATAAACCATTGTTATTTTATTATCACATAATATCTTTAAGGTCTTTCAAATCTATCTATAGCTCCCAATCGAGTGACAATATTCTGTAACTGAATTTTGTCATTGGATGCCCATAATATGCTATGAACTCTACTGTTATAGTGGAAGAAACTACAAGTGTCTACTTAACACTCTTTCAAAGAATTGCTCTTTTAGCTAGTAAGTAGATATAGCCTCATGTCGATTTTTTACTATATTGGCATCCCTCAAAATTGAAATTAAAACTTTGTTGATCTTAACCTTATATGTTTTTTTCTTTCATATGAGCATATACTTTGTTGTTCTTCATAAATACCATAAAACTTATTTGACTACTACCTAATAATCCAATTGAAGATCTTTTAAGTATTTACTTAAGCCACTTTCCTAATAATCTAATCCAGAATCTCTTAAGTACTTCTCTAGTATCTTAACAACATACATAAAACCTAATGCATACGTACTTAAGTATATATTAGACTCTTTACAACTAATGAATAAATAATCTTTTGCATCTCTTTTACCTTAAACTTATTTTGGAGTTTTTAATTGATGCTAGACTTGTCTCCTTTAGCAACAAGAGTGTCACTTGGTTTACAATCTTTGACTTTTAAGATATAACCCTTTTGTGATAACTGAGATATACTCTGAAAACAATCTCAATGTATCTATACATCTTATACAAAGGAGGACTTATATCTTTAAACAATATATAATCGACATATAAAATCAAGAAAATATGTTTAATCCTACTAAATTTGTATTATATACAATTATCAACCACATTCATCTTAAAATTAAATGAGATAAAAACTTGATGGAATTTGTAATACAACTAACAAGAAGCTTACTTAAGCCATAAATGGATTTCTTTAATTTATAAACTATATTCTTTGCATCTTCTAATACCATTTTTTTTACTATATCATGTAAATCATCTTGTCAATATTAACATTGAGAAATGTGGTCTCTAATCCATCTTATGTAACTCAAGGTCAAAATGTGCCACTAATGCCACTATTTTTCTAAAATACTCTTTCAATGAAACTGTAAAGGAAGTCTTATTATAGCCAATACCTTCCTTTTAAATGAAGCCCTTTTCAATAAAATGAGCCTTATATCTCTCCACATCACCGTTCCAATCCCTCTTGGTTTAAATATCTATTTACAACCAATGGGATTTGTACTTTCAAGTAAGGGAATAAGTTTTCAAACGTCATTATGTTTCATAGACTTAATCTCTTCATTCATGGTATTGATCCACTTTTGAAAATTAATACTTTGTTTGGTCGATAAAAATTGATTGGATCATGTTTCACCAATCTAATGTCATCCTTATATTCTTGGAGAAATATCATATCATTAGAAATTGCACTTCTCCTTTCTATAATGGATCTCTTTAATGGCATCTATTCTTGAGATTGCTAAGTTTGTTCTTAAGAAATAACGTATTGACCTTGATCATGGAATTTTTCAACCTTATCTTGTGGTTCTAGTATTGCTTCTTAAACAACATCAAGAATAAAAGCCTGATCATTGTAAATAATAATTATAGGAAAATAAATGGATTCCTCTATAAAGACAAAGTCTTTAACGTTATTTCTCTTCCCAAACTTAATATGGGATTTTTCATTGTAAATAGAACTAGGCATTTTTCATCTTAAAAAAGAACCTAATTATGGGATAGTAAAATTTGTATCCCCAAAACCATTCAGAGTACCCAACAAAATAGTTACTAACTATTCTTGAGTCTCAATTTTTTTTTATTTGTCCTATAAGGCATTCCTCTACTAGATAATGCCAAATGTATAAATGCTTTATATTGGGCTTCTTGTCTATCCATAATTCATAAGAAATTTTAGCTACTACCTTAGTTGAAACTCTATTAAGGATGTAAGTTGCAGTCTCTAGTCCCTCTCCTTGGAGTGAATCTCGTAAGATAGTATAACTAATCATACTCCTTACTATGTTATTTAATATTCTATTATGTCTCTTAGTAACACAATTCATGTTAGGATTTTTTGATATGATGTATTGTAGAATGAATCTGTACATTTCTAAGAATTTGGCAAATAACCTTGGACATTGTTCTCCTGATCCATCATATCTAATATAGTACTCACCATCACGATAGATTTGATAACCTTAATACTTTTGCTAAGTTGGTTCTAAAACTTTAATCTTGAATGCCTTAAATACATCTAGTGATTGAAATTTTTTGTGAAGGAGATAAAGGTATACGTAACATTAGAAATTGTTTATGCATGTAATAAAATATTATTGACCACTCTATAAAGCCATAGGAAATAAACCACAAATATCTATATCCATTAATTCTAAGATGTCTGAAGATCTGTTGGCACCTAATCTCTTTATATTTGTCTACTTTCCTTTAATATACTCAATATAGACTTAAGAGTCTGATAAATTAAAAGGATAAAAAAATCTATCTAACATAAGTCTTTAAATTTTGTTTAGATATGTGCCCTAATCATTTGTACCAAAGTAAAGCAGAATTCTCATTGGTTAATTTTACCTTTTTACCTTATACATTTAGATGCAAGGTTTTCGTATATGAGGCAATCTTATGAAGCAAGTATAAGTTATTATCCAATGTTAAAGAATCAACTCCAATAAATTTTGAATCTTAAAAGAAACTAACTTTATTATTTTCAAATGAATAAGATAATTGAATTTTTTAATATAAAAATATAACCTAAAGTTAGCCTAATTAATGGTACAATATAAGTCTCTTTCTTATTCAAATTAATAATAGTCTTTAACTATAACACAATAATTTTAATAGCCTTAACTTTTATTGATTTGTCATCACCATCCATTGATGTATCTTTCATTACTTAGCTTTTGGCGATGCATACAATTTTACATAAACACACTTATGTAAGTAGTAACAACAAAATTTATCCATCAAATGTGTTAAATGTGTTAATGAACCAAGGTTAAATTATTCATACAATAAACTAAATTGAGAAGTGTTGGCTTATTACCAAAAGCCACTCTTTGATTAAGCTTTCGCTATCCTGACACCACTATTTACCCTTATTAGGATCGGGTCATTATTAGTCTATTAGCTTTCATCTCACTTCTGAAGCTGTATCATTATATCACTTGACCCAAAGCTTGTCAATAATACTGTAACACTTGACCCAACACTTATCAATAATATTATCCACTTTAGTCCAACTCTTAGGGTCACAACCCATCCTAAAAGACCTCCTTGATATATTGGTTTCAACTCCACATATAGACTAGAAACTTTCTCTCCTTTTCTGATATAAGGCTTAGTTTATTCTTATTCCTAATCATCCTTAGAAGCTTACCTAAAGCTGTTTTTTACTTAAACTTTCCTTATTTAGGCACCACTTCTTGCCCTCATGACCACGGCCAAATAAACACACTAAAATAATTGTGATAATTGTAAGTGCACGGTGTCGAGTTTTATAGTAAATAAAAAGTAGAGTGTTGAACTCACAGGGATTAGAAGATATTTTAGGACTGATTACCGTAATTAAAATGATTAAATTTTATCTAGGCACGATTTTACTTGGACGAATTTAAAATTAAGGATAACCTAATTACTAAACTAACAACTAAGCTATCAATCGAATCAAATGTGAGAAAACCTTTTATGAAAACAAGCTTAAGGGCATTAAATCCACTAAAGATCCCTATGTTCAATACTCGTCACTATCAATTC
>JAVXUL010145542.1:0-14509 GCA_035590515.1 Trichilia minutiflora
GTGGATACGACACTTGGACTCACCGGACCATTCTACGACAAGACTACCTACACTTGGGTACACAATCTAAGTGAGATTAATATGCTGGTTGGTTGAAAATCATAACCATACCCTTACTACATCTGGATTGGCCTGAGCCTATTCCTTATTCAAAGCGAACACTCTGGTCTAAACTCTATCTTGGATTTTCTGAGCACCACGGGATGCGACTGACGAACTGCCCACACCCGATCTTCTACCTGTAGAGACTGCAGGCTGCTCAACTGATGGATGTTGTTGAGGTGTAGTATACTGACTTGTCTGACCACCCCATTCTACTCTACCCAACTTAGGACAATACATTATGATGTGTCCTACCTCTCCACAATGGTAGCATGCTGGCGGTTGATGACACGGGCATGTATGATGTCGTTTGCAATTTATACACCTGTCCATACCTTGACTCTATCTTAGTCCTTGAGTCTATTCAGGAGTAGACGACCTAAATCTCAAGGGTCTCTGACTCTAGGGAGAGTGTGAAGAAACACTGGTAGGACTGGTAGCAGAGGCATCACTGGATGAATCACTGCTACGACTCTTCTTGGATAGATAGCCAACCTATATACTTAAATCCCTCCTCTTTTGAAACTGACTCCTCGATCTTCTTTCTCCTGTTAACTTCTCTACTCGAAAATCCATCTGTATCATTTCTCTATATCCTTGAGTCCCTGATAGTGACATCCTCTCACAGATCTCGAAGTTTAAATCCTCTTTAAATTTAGCACACAGGCTTTCTTCATTAGCAAACTCTGGCACAAACTCTATCAGCTCTCTCAACTGGGTCTTATATTTTGTCACCGTCTTACCCATCTGCTTCAATCAAAGAAATTCTTATTTTTTCTAGATGCAATGAAAAGGATTGAAGTACTGGTCAGAATTCTTGCACAAAATTATCCCAAGTCAACTGTGTTGAAGCTCTGACTTGCACATTTGCCCACTAAGTAGCTGCACTGTCCTCTAACAACCTGACAGCCACCTTTAACTTATATCTGTCCTCCAGCTCTATATCATTTAGATCACCCTCCAACTTTTTAAACCATCGATTAGCCACAGTCGCGTCTATAGTACCTTCAAACGGTACACTTTCCAACTATCGTACCTCCTTAATCAGTTTGGATAACTTCAGAGTCGATTCGGATGCTTCAGTGGCCTGGACATTCTAATATACCATAAAGGCAGTCCATTGTTCAAGAGTCATATTCGGCAGCATTCCCATGCCTGGTTGTTGGTATTGGGGCGGAGGAGGTTCATGCTGCTCCTCGGGTTCTAGCTGAAGCATATACAATGTAGCCTCTTCTTCGCCAGGTACCACCTCTCTTTGTGACCTACCACGACGCTGCCTTGGTCTCGAAGACGTTATTACTACAAAAAGAATACGAAATTTTAATTACACGCATTTAACATGGTGATGATACTTTCTATGACTCGACTCACAAAGTCCACTGAAAAACTTTTTAAAAATCATACAAAAGATTTCAAAATGTCATTTGAAAACCAAGTTTGGGTGTTTTCAAAACCGTTTTAAAATCAAATACTCTGATACCACTAAAGTTGTCACTCCCTAACCCGTGGATCCCACACGTGACAACCATCATAGATTCCTAATAAGCATTCCTTAGGTCCAAAAAGCTTACTAAGAACCTGTAAGACTGAAATCATAAATAAATATAATACATTTGCAAAACAACAGATAAAACACTTTCGAAATCAAACCGTCCAAAATACCCCTAACTTTAAATTATTTCAAGAAACCACAAACACTTCAATAAAAATCATTTCAACCATTCTCAAACATTCTTCGAAATCTTGAATAGAAAAGTTTAATAAATGATTATAAAATTAAATGAGTTTGCAAATCTGCTCTCAATATATCAGAGACAATACAAATATCAAATATATCACGACTCCAGTGGACTAGGACTACAGCTAAGTGAGTCGATGCCCAAAGTATACCTGACAATCCTTTAACCCGGGGGGATCACCACCACCGCTAGTTGACAACTAAATGAACCTAAAACTGAAGGGTAAGGGGATGTACTCCGTGAGTGAACTAAAAATAAACATAAATAAATAAAGTTATTTATAATTAGAAAACAATTCCAAGATATGCTACAAATAATTCACTAAAAGCAATAAACATTTATTTTAGTTTGAAAACTCAAATCATATATTGAAAATCATTGGACTGGCTGCTTTTCTCAGAGATTACCCTGACCCTGGGCATCCCGAGACTGTCAGTGGGATTTATATACAAATAAAACATTCTATTTTATGAAAATAAATTTTAAATACAAAGAATAAAACATGCATGGTTTAATTTTATAAAAAAACAAGTCCATCACTGACGTTCGCCTTGGATTCACCATGCAATGATATCCATGATTAACCCGACAAGACTCACAGGTGGTCAAAATCCAATATCATCACAATACAACAATCATACACCACCCCCACCTGTGAAGTCTTCACTCAGCTAGACAACCTCTCAGTCAGGTCGACTCTAGATTACCTCTCCTGTAGTTACAGTAAACAAACCCGACCCTCATGGGCGTCATCACCAAAAGATATATCAGTAACCACATATCACATTTATCCAAAAAGATCTTAAGAAATATAAAGCATATATATCAATATATTATCATATCTATCAAACACAATTCATCTTGGCCTCTGGCCATCAACATGTAAACAAAATCATCAAGAGCAGTAATATCTATATATGCATAACCAAGTATGCATGAAATCCAAAAGCAATAATATAAATAAAAAGGAAAATGTTTATCGAATCTATACATAAAAGTATTGAAAAATTATTTTAAAATAATAAAATTATAAATAGGTTCACTCACAGCTTAGGGAGGATACATAGTCCCTAGTTCTCCTCGTTTTTCGGTGTGTCATATGGATACCTCGCTCGTGCATTGTCGTCTAGACACAAGTATTGAAACATATCAATATACATTTCTAATGGAATGCATGTTGGTCTCGATTTTTATAAAATCAAAACATACATGAAATCAATCAAATCCCTCGTTACTTGCATAAACGCCTAAATATAATTGCTAAAAACCCATATTATAGCCATACTAGATTTATTCGGCTCGATTTCATAATTTAAACCTTTGGACCCCCGTGCTCATTGAAACAGTAAACATGGTTACTGTTCACATTCACCCAAATTCTCTGAATCTATATTTCCAACTTCTTACGACCTTCCTAACTCTATTACAACTTAAATGATGTATAAAAACTAAAGTATGCGCGATAAATCTATCAAGATTCATACAAAGGCACAGTAAAACCCATATGAATCTAAGTTGCCAGTATATGACAATAAATATGCAGACATATTAGAAAAAAGGTTACAAACCTCGTGGTATGATCGATTTTTCTTGATTTTGTTTGAAAGTCAAAAAACCCAATTTTTCTCTTCGAAACCCTAGACGCTCTTTCGTGATTTTACGTCTCTATCGCCAAATTGTTGCTCCCAGGTGGTTAGACGCGTGGAATGTGATTCGTAAACGAAGAGAAATCAAAATTTGGCAAGAAAACGAGGTGAGCGATGGAGAGAGCTGAGCACGTTCGTACATGAAGGAGAGGGAGAGAAGAAGGAAAGGGAGAAACGAAGAAGAAAAGTGTGAAATCTAGCCTCTAACCCCCTATTTATAGAAAAAGGGCAAAATTATCATTTTGCCCTTAAGTAATGCAAATGAGAAGCTTCTAGAAGAGGATAATTTTTTTCATTTCATACTGATTTGATCGAATGAATTGAAGTTCATTTGAACAAATCACCCCCTTCGGTCGAATGAATTAGGGTTTGTTCGAACAAATACTTCGACGTCTATAGAAGTTAGAGAGCTTTCATTTTGTTGGTCGAATTAATTCTTCCTTCGGTTGAAGGAACTAGCACTTCGGTCGAATGAATGACCCATTCGGTCGAAGGAAACCTCATTCGATTGAATAAACTTTTTCATTCGTTGGAACGAATTAAAGGTTACAAATTTTTCAGAGAGTCTCTAAATCGTCGATCGAACGAACCTGACCATTCGATCGATCGAACCTATCAAAATGATAATTCTCACTTAAATCCTCTTCAAAATTAAAAACAATCAAAGGGGTCCCTACGTGCGCACTTCAAACTCTTTCTAAGCAACATAAATCTCTGATATAATCCCAAAATCATGCTAACAACCCATCAGCATGCATGAGGGATGCAAATACATGAACAAAAAATGTATGAAATTATAAATATACCATCAAAGTCTAAACACGGGGTTTACAATCTCATTGAGGATGCAACTTTGATTCCTTTGATAAGAAGAACACTGGAGGTCAATGAAGTGGGTCATGAAGTATCTTAAAAGCAGCCTGAATAGAGAATTAGTGTATAAGAAATCAACTTTAAGTAATATTAAAGTTAAGGGATCTGATGATGTAGACTATACAGCAGATTTGGACAGAAGAAGATCAGTGACAGGTTATGTTTTCATGGTTGTAGGTTGTGTAGTCAGCTGAAAATCATCCTTTCAATATGTTGTTGCATTGTCAATAACAGAGGCAGAATATATAGCCATTTTTGAAGCTGTAAAAGAAGCAATATAGCTTAGAGGTTTATTGACTGAACTTGGATATAATCAAGGTGCAGTAGGAGTGTTTAGTGATAGCCAAAGTACTTTACAACTTGCTAAACATCATGTGTATTATGAAATGTCAAAACACATTAATATTAAGGTACATTTTGTGAGAGATGTTATAGTAAGAGGAGTGGTGAAGTTAGAAAAGATTGATATATCTGAAAATCCAACTGATGCTCTAACAAAGGTATTGGTAGTAAGTAAGTTTAAGTATTACTTAGACTTAATGGGATTTGAGGACTGATGACCTGGGGAACTGAAGTCAGAGTTGCTTGAAGAGAGCTAAAATCTTGAGTAAGTAACTAGATGACTTGTATTGCTAAATTGCTTATAGGGAATTCTGGAAACAATGTAGTTGAATAAAAAAGAAGAGGTCAGGCTTGATTATAGTTTGTGGATTAAGGTAGAGAATTGTGGGGACAATCCAACGAATTTTAATCTGCAACTTGAGCTTGAAGATAGTTGGTGATGAATCTTGAAGCTGACAGTTTGCAAGAAGATGAAAGAAGAAACCTGAATCTTGAATTTGTTAGTTTGAGTAACAGAAAATTAGGAGGGAATTTAAGTTAGTTAAATTCTAGTAGTGTTTGTTAACGTGTGGAGAAGGTTACAAATACTTGGTGATAGTTTCTGGTTGTATATATATTTGGGAGAAGGTTGTTGTGAGATAGTGTGAGAGTCTTTTGGTTGAGAACACTTTTTTTCTTCCTCCGTATTTTTATTCAAAAGTTGGTTAATGAAAGCTGATTTCTTCTTTGATATGATCAGAGTTCACTTGCTTATGTTTTTGTTTTTCATTAGTCATTATTGTTAATTGGAGTGTTCACAGTCAAGGTTTTGGTTCGATTATTTTGAGTGTGGATTGTCTCTTAGCTAATTGGTGATTCATGTATGAGTTTCTTCCTTTCTTGCTGTTATTCTTTGTCTGGGAATGATTCACAGACATTAAATTAGATAATCTAGTAAATAGTTTATATTTGCAAGATTCATTTTAATGACGAGTTTTCTTTTTATTTTCTCAACAATTCCTCATTTTCCTTTGGTTTTGTAAATTTAATACACTCAGTATTTACATTTTTTTTATAATATCTAATTGACATTACCGGTAGTGGAGTCATAAATCTAAATTAAAGAATCAAAATAAATTTTTTGTTATTTTAGAGAAGACCTAAAACACATATTTTATTTATTAAAATAAAATTTTGAAAATTTTGAAAATCTCTTTATAACGCTGGCTCCGCCGGTGGACATTACATTTTACCTTGCAAATGGCATCAAGTTCACAAAAAAAAAAAATTAACGTTTACTGCATCGAGCTAGAATGCGCCAACGTAACAAAAGGATTCTCATCCCCTAAATATTAGGAGTAGTGTATGTAAAGTTTTGTGTTATTTTTAAAAAGTATATTGTCTACCTTTTTCTTTTGCCCAGGTTCACCGCATTAATGCTATCTACCGGTGGACCTACACGAGATATGATCCCAGTAGCTTTTATTAGGTCAAAAGGTCAAATAGCCATCACTATTTCGGTAATTATCTGTCAATAAGAAGGGTAGTGAATATAGTGTGATTGTTAGAAATACAGCTATACTAAAATTTCCATCTTGACCTAAAATCCTTGGGAAGAGAGAACAAAATTTTTTATACTTCCAATGGTAACGAACATTTGTCCTAATTTGATTAAAAGTTCATATATTTTCAAATTTTGTATATTGATAAACATTTTATATAACCCTACTTTTCTAATATTTATTTATGTAGGAATAGTTTATTTTTTATCTAACTCAACCACACGTTTTAAGTTATTTGGTTGAAGTTATTGGTGATAGATATTACAATTATCAATGCAAAGTGTTGAGAAAAATTTATAAAGAGTATCCGTCACAACTCACAAGAGGCTCAAAGACACCCATATCTTTTAAGAGGATTGAGACTATACGTGTGATTATTGGGGTAATGAGTATTATGAAGTATGTACTTTAATTGAGTTGTAGCTGCCCTTGTTGTCAAAATTGGTTTTCAGGACTGTGTTGCTGGGATTTTGTATTTTGGAGAATTGTTTTGTTGGTAGAACGGTGGATTGTATTTTTGTTTTTGTTCCACTTATATTATAGGAATGAATTATAATATTTATACTTGTATTTTAGAAAAACTATACAAAAAAAATTGAAAATAGGAATAAAATTCTATTCAATTATGGGACTGGATTGAAACCATTTCATGCTCATCATACGTAGCATTTGTAGGTTATTAGCATGTTTAAATTGTTTTAGTACAAAATTGTAAAGAATTAAATTTTATATAATATTATTTTGATTATTATGATACGTAACATAGTATGTTATTTTTTAACTTTATATTGTAATAGAGTAATTATTCCAATGAATGTCAAAGTTTTTCATATCACTTTTGCTTGACGCATTACAATGAAAGATATAAATGGATTAATTCAAATACACAAGTTGCACATGTAAGTTCTACATTCATTTGTAAAATTTATTTTAAATTAAATTTTGAAATTTTGAAATTGTTGTATTCTTTATTCAATTTATTTGGAAGCAGGAAAAAATAATAGAGATACAACAATTATAACTTACAAAGTCTCAACCAATTAATGAGGAAGAGATATCTAGTCATATATTTGACGATCAATCATGTTAGTATAGAGGGCTTGTTAAATAGAAAAGAGCAGATGATATTCTTCAAGGCTCTTTGTTCATTGATATAAGTTTACAAAGTGAGTTAGAGTTCATTCGGATTCAATTGGAGCATGTAGTATCTTCTGACAATTGACCCAAAGTGAGTTGCAGATTTATGAAGAATAGTTGGTTACTACTAAAGATCAATTAGTTACTGCAGAGGCTACACTAAGCGAGTTTAGAATCATCTTACCAGAGTTGGCACCACATTGGTTTTGTTAAGCAAAATCTTAGTTGCATTTATATTTTATTTTTTATGCCTTAGTTATATTTATACTATTTGTGATGATATTTGAATTATCCACTTGATTTTTAGTTTGAGTTTGATATTTTATATCAGTCCATTTTTTGAGTATTAATTCATTTAATTGATATTAAAATTAATAATTAAATTTATATAAATAAAAATTATATTACTAATTTTGAGCAAAAAAATATCAATAAATTAAAAATATATAAACTTATTTATTAAAATTTATACTAATATATTAAAATTTTTGACAACCATAAAATGTCATCTCCAAAAGATGTTATGGCAAGGATTTTGGCGATGACAAAAAGTCATTGACAAATGAGTTATTGGTGACGGCATAATATTGTTACAATACATCTTTTGGCAACGACATAAATATTTTCTTTTTAGCGACAATATTTTGTCGTTCGCAAAAACGCCTTTAACGACAATAATAACTTTAACGATCAAGCTTTAACAATGACATACATGAGGACATCATTGCTAAAATAAAAAAGGAATTAATCAACAATATTAGTATTTATTTAGTAATCAAAAAAGTATTCTTAAATTTTTAAAAGAAATCAATTGTATCTTATCAACATCAAAAATAAAGTTGTAAATACAAATATTACGAAATATTAAAATATAATACAAAACATTAAAGAAATTGTAAACAAATAGAGCACGGGAATAATTATTAGTTCCTAGCTAATTGCTACAATTGACAATACACTTTGTAATATCTCATCATCAGCTGATCTCTTTTCCAATTTGCTGCTATGAGTATTAGTTAATTAATTAATGAGAAGCATCGATTTTATTATCTCCTTTTGAGAAAAGCTTGAAACCATTTAGCAGAATCTTTGGGGATTCTTGTGAGATTATTTTTGTGATCTGTGTAATAAAGACCAAATCTGGGGTTGAATCCCTCATGCCACTCAAAATCATCAAATATTGTCCAATAGAAGTAGCCTTTCACATTCACTCCATTCCTGCATTCATCACATGCAATAACTATAATTAATAAACCTTAATAATTTCATCAAAACGCATATTAATTTTGGGGTAAAAGGCATATATGATCTTAAAGTTTAAGTTTTCTTTAAATATATATTTTAATTTACTAATTTTAAAAAAGTCTATTCAAACCCCAATTCATTAAATTGTTAGTTTAGATTTTTTTTATTTTTCTCTTATAATTAGAGATTTAGAGTAAAAATTTTTTAGATAGAACCATTTTGAGAGTTAAATATATCAAGTTATCTTCATTTTTATCCAAATTCATATATTAAACCAACAAATCTAAGTCTTCATGAGTATTCTTGAAAATAATAGAACAAGATTAAATGCATAATTATCGACCCTTTCGCAGCTGATGTCAGAGATTCCAAGAAGTCAACGGAAAAGATTAAGTGTACTTTACGGGTATGTATGTCTTTTTCTCTTAATTCTACTACACTTAATGAATTGATGACTTACTTAATTGCTTCATGGATCTTATACAAATGTTTAAGAATAAAGTTGATCCGATGTTGGTCCTTTATTGCAATATCAACTGGAATGTTGTCGTCTCGTTTCTCAGTAACACCTATTGCATAAACACAAAATGAATTAAGCCACCAAGACCAAAAGTCATTAGTAATGTATATTAGCAAGAAATTTATAAAGCAGCTGCAATTACCATTCTCACAAATGTAGATAGTAGGGCTTTGATAATATCTTTTCATAAAATTCAAAAGTTCTAGTAGACCTTGCGGATAGACGTAAACGAATAAGCTCCCTCCAGCCTGCAATAGAATCAAACAATCTTTAAATTAGTTAAATTCTAGAATTTTTAGTGAGTACTTGAAGACTATAGAGGTTATATCATAATTTCATACCTTTGGACCGATAGGAACCCCATCTTTCTCCGCTGTCACAATCACAGAAAATTAATAAATTATTTTATAAATCTCTTCATTTTGGAATTCCTTTAGCTAGTTCAGAAATGATAAGATTAAAGAATAAGTGATTGTTTCCCTCCTACTTTTTCACCAAATAATCTGATATTTTTATTTATTTTTTTCAAAAGTACCAAACATCTATGATGTCAAAAACCTAATGGAGCAAAACCTCTCGTGATAGGAGAGTATTAGATATTTTCAGAAAAAAAAAGAGAAAAATATTAAGGGATTAGATAATAAAAAATATGAGAAAAAACGATTATTCAACTACGATGGAAAAAAGGATTATTCAACTAAGATAAAGTCTTATTACCTGTAGCATTCGCAAATTCATCATCAACATAGCTCACTGGTGGTGCTTGCAGATCTATCGGAATACTCTTAGCATACCTCGTAGTATAATAACTCATAGCAACAAAATCAAAAGATCCCTTTACCATCGTTTTCTCTTCACAAGTGAAAGTGGGCAATCTATCCTTGACAATTTGTCTCATTATTTGAGGATAGTCTCCATACACCAATGGCTCCATAAACCTAATTAATAATAATATATAATTATTAACACTCGATTCTTACTCTAGAAAAAAAAATGATTGAAAATTCACTAACCATCCCAACTCGAAGTCCATTGCTCTTTTTGCTGCAGCTTCATCTTCTGTTGAATTTGAGTAAGGCACATAATGTTGTCCTACAAGGTTGATTCCAATTTGTCCTCCTTGTTTTGCATGGAATTTTTGTTTGTATAGGCTAACAGCTGTTGCATGGGCAAGTAGAAGATTGTGAGCTACAACGTAAGGTTCTGTTGCCGAATTCCCTGATGGGCATTTTGTTCTATCGGAACACCTTAAGGGTGGAGCTAATCCCATAGCGTGTCCAAATTTTGCGATAATTTTTGGCTCATTTAATGTAATCCAATTTTTAACCCTGTCGCCAAATGTACTAAAACAAATTTCTGCATAATCCTTAAAATCATCCCTGGGAAAGAGAAAACAAATTAGATATACTGAAATTCACACACACACACACACAAATCTATCAAAGGTTAAATGATCTTCTTCCTCTTTTCTACATAATATCGAAATATCCTCCTATGTTTACTAAAACTATCAAATACCCATCTGATATGACAAACTTAATCGAACAAATCGTCCAAGGGGGAATTGAGTATTTTAAAAAATTAAAATGTTAGATTAAAATGTAAGAGAATTAATTAAATCCATGAAAATTAACTTGAATACTTACACAAAGGAGCTACTTAAAGGGCCACCATACTTTTCTTGCAGTGCTTGCGGTGAGTCGAAGTGAAACATTGTCACAAAAGGCGTAATGCCTGCAGTAATTAATTAAACATAAAAGAATACCTTTTTTAATTTAATTTTTCAATAAAAAGATTGATTAATACTTGTGTATTAGGCCTCTAATTACCTTGTTTAATTAATTCATCGATGAGACTATTGTAGTGATTGATACCCTCTTGGTTTATTCCACCACTCAACGATCCATCTACAGAGAAAAAATTGTTTGTTAAATTTCTGGACATATTTATTGAATTTTCATTTGATCTAAAATCTTAAATTTGAAAGATAAAGGGACAAATAATTGTATTTAAATAGTTTAACATTTTGTCTTTTGTGCAAGTTCGATTTTCTTGCACTATTTTATTTAATAAATTTGGTGATATGGATCTAAATAATTATTTCTAATTTTTGGTATTCAGGAGAATCAAAGACATGACCATGAGGTCTTAGCCTACTCTAATAACATATTGAATTATATCTTGATATAAAAAGTTAAACTTGAAAATAAGGACCCACATTAACAATATTCTCTATTCTGTTTTTCCTTTTCCTGGAGAGAAAACAAAAATAATCTGTATAAAATAAGAATAATTACTTGGTAGAATCCTTGTCCAGGAAATAGAAAATCTGTAAGCATCAAATCCCACATCCTTCAGGATATTCACATCTTCCTACAAAATTATATACACAATTATTTGTCATCCAATTAATTAACTCACTTGAATTCTTATGAGAAATCATCAATGTTATGTTATTCACCTTGTATCGCTTATACGAATCACTGGTTGTATCTATGTTACTTCCATCTTCAATTTTGTCTGTCAAAATTTAAAAAAAAAAGAAAAAAAAGAAAAACGTCATATAATTATTTATTGGAGATCATTGTAATTAATAAATGAAGATGATGAGATTCAGCAATCACGAACCTGGATGTGCCCGAACGAATTCATCCCAAATGCTTGGACCTCTCCCTCCTTCTTTTGTTGATCCTTCAATCTAGTTAAACCAAATAGTTTATAATATAATTAATTCAGTAATCATGAACCTGGGCGTTATAGAAACCTAGATAACTATTTTTATAAAAACTGTATTGGATTTGAAAATTTTATGAATGAGCTCAAGCGAAAAGAATAATAGAATATTTTTTTTTTATTTTCTCAGGGTATATATGATAATGGTACCTGGGCAGCAGAGGTTGCAATTCCAAACACAAAATCATTAGAAAAGTTGGATCTCTTAATATTCTGTTCCTCAGAGTTCAAGTCAATTTGCATTTTCAATTTTGGTGCTGATCCGAAACCTTTTCACAAAGTTGTAGAAGATAAATAGGATGAGAATGAAAGTGAATATAGAAAATAAAATGCATGAGCTGCTACTGTTGAACATTAATTTTAAGGTCGTTCGGTATCATAGTATGGTAGATGTTAATCCACAATTTTTCTGGGATATAAATTTTAAATGTTAAATATTAATGTCAAAATGTATTGATCTTACTAAAAATTGACGTTAACATACACATTTTAAGTTTCGTTTTCAAAGCACAACAAAATTATCACAATACCATATCGACTGAAACCCTTAATCTTAGTTATATAATTTTTGTATTCTCTAGATGAGGATGAGCATAAATATTTTACCAATTGAGATGATATATTGATCTTAAGTTGTGTTTGTAATTAGGAAAGGATAAAAACAAGCAACAAACCATGGCCACGCGCTTCCACAGATAAGCAGCAGAATGCATAACAAGTTGCAAAAATCCCAAGTAAGAAAGCCTGTGAATTGCTGGAAGATGATAATATTGCCATGGTCTAGTAGCTCTTCGACCAAATAAATAGACTAATTAGTTAACAATTTTAATAGAAATGTAAATTATGACTACAGAATTTCAATTCTGCTGATGATTGCAAGCAAAATGATCAGCCTTGTTGATTATTCTCATTGTTTTCAATCATGTATTTAAAGAGAGGGACTTCTAGTTGAGTCTGTTTTAACGTTGTTGGTTTTCTCTGGACATTAAGGAATAGGAGGTGGCAATGAGGTTTTTTATTTTTATTTTTTTTAAGAATTTGTTGCGTTTGTATGGTGGAAAAAGATTACCTCAATTCCCATTGAAATTTTTTTGTTGAAGATACTATTTTTAATTATCTTGGCAACTCACGAGCACGAGAGTCTATCCTAGCTGATGCAAAAATTAAATAAAGGCCCTTTTAGGTACAATAAAGCCAAATTGCTGTCAATTGATTGGAGACAATTGGAACAAACACTATAAAGAAAATCTGTAGAACAGAATATTGGCTAAGGTTCAAAAGCCATAGATGAATGTAATAGTAAATTTTGATATTATTATTCATAATAATTAATAAAATAAAAACTAAAATCAACATAAGGACTATATTGTTTTAATTCTTAAATTAAAGAAATATTAATTAAATTGTTCCAGTTGTTTAATTAAAAAAATTAAGTAAAATTTCATTTTTATACCTCCTTGATGTTTAGTCTATTTCTTTTTATTTTCCCTAAATTTTTAAAATTATACTTTTAGCACCATCTGTTAACTGAGATGACAATTAAAATTACTTTTATAAAAACTGCATATTTGCAGGTTTTATGAAACTGGATCCGGCGCGGATTTGCATAGAAGTCAGAAAACTGATTAGCATATTCGCATTTTCATAACATGCAGTATGATTATTTTTGGATCTGAATCATTCAAATTTTTTATTATTGGTAGAATTCAGGTATTTTTACATCCCTATTCCAAATTCTTAAAAACACGTACTTTCTTTCTCTTTCTAGTGTTTTTATATATGCCTCAACTATTATTTGTATCCATGCATCAAGCAGCTTTTAACTCAACGATGAAATATTGGTCTTACGTTTCATATCAGGAAAGTTAGGGGAACAGCAATTGGTCTTAAGTTTCATATTAGGAACGCCTTTCATACGTGGAATCGGTATTTTTTTGCTTTTGGTACCTAATTCTTCGGGCCTTCATGACATATTTCTGCAATGAATTTTGAGAATTTTACATTGCTAAGTTATCGGTTTTGATTAAAGATTCCCCTGAGATTTTCTTCTCTTGTGGTAGTGGTGTATATCAAGGCAATCCCTTTATTACCCTTACTTTTTTGTATTTGTCGAAGAAGTTCTCTATTGCAGGGTTTTGATGCTTCATGCCACTCAATGATGCTCTCAATCTCATCTCCTTGGAGTTATGTGCTGCTTTCTTTTTTGTACAGGAGATTATGTCATTTTCTAAAGGAGTATTTATCACTTACTTTCTTAGGTTTGAGCGTCTATCACTTAAATGGTACTTTTTAAAAATAATCACTTACCTCTCTTGAGGTTTTCATCCTCTATCTCAAACTTTCTCAACAAAATTACTTATTTATCCTAAAAATTTATCAACTATCACTCCTAAATTTTATTGATTATTGATAATTCTTAATGGTCAATAAATAATTTTGTAAAGGAAATTTGCGAGAATCAAACCAGAAGGGAGATAAGTAATAATTTTTAAATTGATATTGTAATATCCCATATCTCAATTTAAGGGCAGTTTAGTAAATAAAAATAAGCTAAGGGTATTTTGATAATTTTGCTATAGGTACTGTAGCAGTATTAGAATTAGTATTGGCTGGTACTGAATGAAAGCTTGT
>JAVXUL010145553.1:0-14509 GCA_035590515.1 Trichilia minutiflora
AAGATTTCTAGTTTCTTGTTTAGTTAGGATTTCTAGTTTTCTTGTTTAATTAGGTTTCTAGTTTTCTTGTTTAACTAAGATTATATTAGTTGCCTATATAAAGGCATATTTTGTTAGGAGGATATGAATAGTGATATGAATAGTAATTTCAATAACAAATTGAGAGTTTTCTCTTTGTTCTTTTGAGAACTTATTTATAACTTATCAAGAATTCATTCTTATGGAGTTCACAATTTAACTTATCATTCAAGAATCTTTTTCTTGAGTGTGGCGTCTTCTTTTCCATCAATTATACCTATGGTTGGTTATTTGATTATTCTTTGGGTCTTTGGTTTAATATACCCTTGGTTCAAGAATTAATCTAAGTATCAGGTGAAAGGTTTTCTAATCTGACCATATTGGCTTTCCGGATTAGGATCTACTTATTCGTGGGTTTTTAGGTTATTTAGCGGGTTCACATCACCCAGGAACCCCAGAGCTAAGAAAATCAATCCGCCCATGCCCCCTTACAGATGTCAGTCAATATCAAACTAAAATATAAGTAATCCTACAAACACCTGACTATATATTGGTGGCATCTAATGCATGAAAGATGAAGATTGATTTTCCACCTTTCTACTTATGCACCAGAAGTTCAAAATCGATAGCATAATTTTGGAAATTTGAGATGGGTAAAAGAGAGGGAGAGTGGGGTCATTTCTGTATGCATGCTAAGCTGCTGCAAAATGAAGCATGAGAGTTTTTGTGGGGATAGTTATGCCTACCCTTGACAAAAATAAAAAAGCATGGCCGCCATAAAAAGAAACACAAAGGCAACAATGCATAAATACAACAAACAAAAGCAACAGCTAAACAGATATTTGAGCTTTTAACACAATATCTTGCAATCATGTAAAACAAAATAAAATAAAAGTTACACTAACCAGATGGACTTTTTTGCTTAGACTGAGCAGAACGTCCAGACTTTGAGCTCTTGTCTGCACCCTGTTTTTTCTGAAGGGCCCGCTGCTTCATGACATTCTCTTCAGTATGTTTCAATAGCCGGTCCACGCCAACCCATTCGTCCCAACTGTTGGCAAGATGTCCAAGCCATATTAATGATTTCTCTATTCCTTTTTCAAAAGAGCAATAAATATTAATGAAAGCAAAATTTCCCAGTCTCTCACTCTAAAAAGATTTTTTCTTAGATAAATGCCTCATTGTTGTATCTGACAAAATATCAGTACATGTTCAAGCAGCCATAAGACCTCCCAAGCCATCCGAATGAAAGTTTCAAAACAACAAGTCCCAATTTCATAGGTTTATCTTATAATATAAATCAGTAAAATTTTAACTGTCAAAATAATAAAACTAGTGAGACTGAATTCCGCCATTTAAAAAAGACACAAGACAAAGCGCACTCTTCTGGATGTGAACAATCATGTGAGGTTGGCTATGACAACTTTGCAGGGGGCAGTTTCATTTAATGACATTGGCCAATTCTAAATCACACATGTACATGCATTCTAGATATGTTTAACCCCAAGATTAAGCACTCTCTCTCTCACATGCATTGCATAACTTTAACTGGTCTCAAAAGCCACAACTTAGTAATCAGGAAAGCATCTCTTTCACATGCATTGTATAACTTTAACTAGTGTCAAAAGCCACAACTCAGTAATCAGGAAAGCATGCAACAAAATATTCATGATAAGACAAAACTACATAATCCTTTCAACTGATTCTTAATAAGGTATGTGTTGCATTCTTCATGGAAAATTTGTATTTATTCCGATGTCTACCTTATTTTATTTCGTGAAAGGGGAACAAAGGAATAAATAAGTAATTACATTGGGTGATTCTGTCTAAAAGTGTCCACATTTGAAACAGTGCAATCTGAATCACAAATAACTAAATCACTATATAATTTGGTAAGAACCAACACAGGTGGAAGAAAGCAAAGGAGAGAAGATGACCTCCAAATTGAGCTCTCTGTTCCTCACTAAGTTTTGAAATTGGAACTTGAAAAGATAGCAAGGCAAATACAACAGAGAGAATACTCACTTTTTACTCCAACCCTGCAAAACAGAAAATGTTTCATCACTCGATACTGTATATGAGGTCATACTTAGTTTCCCCACCTTAGCAATGGTTCAAGCAACTAATTTGTAATACAACAGTAACTTAGCGGCACTCCCGAAGAAAGTACATAACAACTGCATGTAGATAAATACGGAAAAAAAGAAAAGTAAACAGAGGTGCGCAGACTCACAAGGTAGTGAACATAGAATCTCCATTCTTTTTTCCGAAGCTCAGCTTTTTGAACCTGAAATATATAGGTATCCATTAAATCAGACAACAAACAGTTAAGTTGCAAAGCTACATTGACATATTAAAATAATTATTGATCAGTACTCCTACCAAGATTGCATGAGCACAAGAAAAAGAACAGATGCTAATCAGAAAACGGCCCTTACATTGAAAAGTATCAGATTTTACCAATGTGAAACCAAACATCCACATTAGCAGCCTCAAAATTTGAAGGCACGTATGAAAAAAACATAATATACATCACAAGTTCCTTCATTCCTCCTAAAATACTATTGAAGAACAACAACTTCCACAATCCAACATTTACAACCAATTTTGGTAGCATACCACTTTTACCACTTAAAGCACAAGTTCTGCCCTGCATCAGAGTATCTAAATACATAAAATAATGAAAAATCAAAACTACCCACGGCATTAGCCTAATCTTGAACTCCAAAACTAAAACTACGACTCCAATGTACTTATTACAGTAACTATTTGACTCAATTAAGAACATAACAACTAACAATGTAAGACAAATTAAGCTTGAGGACTATATCAAAGACAAATAAAATAACCAGTGATTTCGCTAATCAGTACTCATATACTCGAAATTATCAACTATGAGTTAAAAGATTCATCAAAAACTAAATTACAAGACCAAAGAACCAAAAGTTCCACACGCATAAAACATGGATCAGAACTTCAATTATAACAAAATCAAAATTACGCAAGAACGTTAATTCAATTATTAGAAAGTGAAAAAATGTAAGGAGACATAGAAGTAACAAAATAATCTTAATTTAACAACTACAGATTAGAAATAAATGAAGGAAAGATCGTTCGAAAGAAATGCCTTGGCTTCGTAGATGCAAGGGCCATGATAGGCGAGGACACGCTCGCCCTCGGTGAATAGGCTGGAATTGAATGGAGTCGTTTCTCTGCTCGATGTATCGGCGTCGCTGGCCATGTCCTCCTTCGATAAGCTTCCCATCTGTGCTTATTCCAAGCCTTGAGAGGAATACGATATTTTCCTTCATTAAAGCGATCGGTCCCCCGGTCCTGTATCATTTTTCCCACTGTTTGAAAGTAAAACGGGAGAAATTGGACGGGGAAGATTTTTTGTTTTACCTTAATTAGTTAAAAAGTTTTTTTCGAAAAAAAATTAGAAAAATAAATTTCTTTTAAAAAATAAAATTTTTACTTGGTTAGCTTAGAGTTGAAGATACAATTTCACATAATTAAAAAATACAATCTCATGTTGAAAAATATTATTTTATATAAAATATTTTATATGGAAATTATTATTTTATAAGACGTGTTTATTATAAATACATATTTTGCATATTATTTTTAAATAAATTTTACGTCATTAACTATATAAAAATTAGTGGAGATAAATTTAAAATAAGTCAAAATTCAAGACCTTCATTTAAATTGAAAGAATAAAATCAGGGACAATATAGGATTTTTAAAGTATAAAAAAAAATTAGGAGTGGGGAAAAACAATCAGAGTCTAAGAATTCGGTTAAAAATCTTACACGAACCGTTCCGATTAGAGAATTAGTTTTATTCAAAATGGATCTACGACTTTCAGTCCGAATTTTTTAGGACAGGTCCGGTTTTGCTATTTCAGGACTCGACTAGCCAACGAAAAGAAAAAGGAAAATTTCAATTGACCCCTATATTTAATGTTTTCTCTACTTAAGCTATTAACCTACGAAATATATTTCTTTTTCCTCTTCCTCCTTCATTATTATTAACGGAAGAAATCCTCCAATCGAACATTATTTGTATACAAAGCATTTCAAATGGTCATTTTCGGCACGATCTTAGCTAAAGTAGCTTATATATACCAGATATTTCAAATGGTCATGTTACGATTAAAGTGTATTTTGATTGGATCATGTATATTTTGTAACATTTGTTCAACAATTAGTTTAATAGATATTTTGTAACAAACTTTTACATTTTTGGTGGTCTAAATCTGTGGCTTTTTAATAAAATAAATGAGTGTCATATCTCAATTTTATTTTTAATTAAATACTTTAACTTTAACTAAAACAAACAAACAAACAAACAAATAAATAAATAAAAAAGAATGCACATTCATAATAATTGAGAAAATTATTTGAGAGTGGAAAGTTATTTGTGGGAAGTTATGGGGAGTTTAATATTATACTTATAAAAACTGTGAGAGAGTCAGAGAGACATGAAAAAGAGGAAGGACAAAAAACAGAGGTAAAAGTTTTAATTCAGAGGATTGTTAAAAAGGACACAGCCATAAAAAATTCTCCCAAACGGCCACAAAATATACCTCCTGGAGCAGCCATCAATCAAACCACCCAAATTATTCCCCAAAGGCAAGGCACCAAAACAAGAAATAATTCAAACAGCCACCAGTCTTCATTCCGTCAACATACAACAATTGGAAAGTACACAAAAAGCAGAAATTTTTCAAGAGTTAAGTCCATCACAAAGCGAAACAAACGAAAGAATCATCATCAAAATAAAGTACGATTCACTTTTATTGATTTTGTATAAACTATATTTTCATGCATGAGAATTTGACTTATTTGAAGATAGGAATAAATTTGATTTGTTCTTGTAAATAGCATAATTATATTTGCATGAATGATGATGAGTTATTGTCAGACTTTTAAAAAGAGAACTGAATTATAAGTGAAATTGTATGAAACACTTGAAGCAAAATTAAAAAATTAAAAAAAAAAAAAACCCTCCCACAGGTTTCCATGAAAAGCCCATGGATTCACTCACGACAATCGCCCGTACTCCGACAGTTGTTGTTGCCGCTGGGGTAGGCCATCAGAGGTGGAGATGCCTCCAAGGTCCAGTTTCATGGTAACGGAAAAAGCTTGTATTGTCATCTATGGTGGAAGAAGGGTGCGAGAGGAGGAAGAAGATTTAATTCAATTGCTTTAGGCGAAGGCTCTTATTTAAAATTATGATTAATATCAATTGAATCCTGAATCCAAGAATTTTTTTTTAGTCTTTAATTTAAATTAATTTTTTTATTTTGGCTAAAAATCATTATGTGATTTAGTAAAAAAGTATAATAATAAGTTTAGGTTATTTATGAATTTGATCAAAAATTTTAATATATTTGTGAATTAGTCAAAAAAATATTTTTTTAAAAAAATTTAAACATTAACTAAAGGTTAAGAAAAAGTATAAAGAATGCTTATTTTTGTCTTTTAATTAACTAGTATTAATAATAATTAAAATTAATCGAGATAAAGGTAGGACATCTATTTTTTCTTTAGTTAATTAAAATGAAATAGGGAATTTAGGATGTCTATTATCATTCTTGATTAATATTTTAAAATAAAATTAATCAAAATTAAAATATTAATCGAAATAAAGTAGAAACTTTAGAATGCTTCTTTTCTTTTGATTAATTAAATTTTAATTAATTAAATATTTAAGATAAAGTAAAATGTTTAGGATGTTTACTTTTATTCTTGGATCGATTATTTTTTCAAAAAAATAAAATATTGAGATAGAATATTTAGGATATCTACTCTCTTTCTTAATTAAGTAATTTTGTAAATAATTGATCGAAATTAAAGTAAGACACCTACGACATTTACTATTTTCTCAGTTAATTAAATTTTTTATTAATTAAATAATGATTAAAATGATGTATGATATCTGGAATATCTATTCTCATTTTTAGTTTAATAAAATTTTAATTAAGATAAAGGAGAATATCTAGGATGTTTATTCTCTTTTTGTTCACAAAATCTTTTCCTCAACCAAAACTTAAAAAAATACAATAAAGATAGTAATAAAATATTTCAAAATTAGACAATTAGGTAACTGTAATATACAGAAGTTATGGGATATCTAACATTTTTCTCATGTACTAGAATATTATATTTTTAAGTAATCCCATCATTATTTAAATAAATGACGACTTCGTTCTTTTTCAAAATTTTAATTAATTTTTTGGACAATATCAATAATTTGGTGATTCCATTAGAAAACAAAACTGATACTTTAGGTTAGAAGAGTTAAGGCATTATTTGTATGGTCTTATATTGTTTGTTTGTTTATCTTTTGTTTATACATATTTTATAATTAACATATATTGCATTTGACAAGGAATATTCTGTAGGATATTTCTCTCTTTTTCTTTGTATTTATTTATTTTCATAATTAATTTTTCTCACAATTTACAAATGTTATCAATGCTTCTTTACACACAACACTTGCATGGCCATTGACCCAAATGAGGTGAACCTGACCTCTAGATAAAAGGGTGCTCATAAAGGTTAAAGGTAGTTAGGCTATTCTAATATTCGTGACACTCCTTTTAAGTTTTTTGCATGTCATAATTTATAATAAGGTAATATCGTATCGGTTATTATATTAAGGTATATGAGACTTGATATCTGTTCATTGAATATAATATTAAGAAATGCTTGATCGCAAGAAAATATCCAATAGGTAAGTGCATATATAATACACTAATCCAAATGTCTTTCTTTCTTACTCAACATATAAAAATTTACTGATAATTTATACAAATCACTAATTATAAAAATATTCTTTTCATACCAAAAAATTACACCATTACACCAATACAAAAAAATTCCAAAATGTTATTCTTATCAAACCAATTCACAAACATATAGATATACACAACAAAATCTTGCATTGCCTTTGAATTCTTCTCCATACCTAAACCTTACCCACTGTAAAATAGTTTATTAACAAAGAGTGAGTTTTATATTCAGTAAGTAAATCATAAAAGTATTCATGTCGATGTGATTTAATATTATTTATTTTCATATCAAAATAAAATAGATGTACTCAAACGAAAAATAAATTTTCAAAAACTTTCATTAGCACAAAAATTATTAACAGGTTAAACATTCTCAAAAGGTTTAGTTAGGTAGTGTCACCTGCACCTACGTTGACCCAGATTAGAACATAATTAGGTGTCCTGTTTATTACAAGAAATCATTCACAATTTATATAAAATAGAAGCACACATATCACATTAAACAGAATTCTTACTAGCTCACAAGTCATACGTTTGTCACGAGGACTCGGCTAGATTAAAATAAGTAATAATTAGAGGTGTGCATTTTCAAATCAAATCAAATCCAATCCAAACCGTTAAAATTGACGGTTTGAAAAATTTTTGGTTTAACTTATAAATTAATATTTTTCAAACTGCTGTTTGCGGTTTTGATTGTGGATTGAATCAATTCTAAACCTCGAAATCGCAAATCAAACCGCTTAATATTATCTTATAAAATTATTATTATTATTTATTTATTATCTTAAATTATATATGATTTGTCTTCATATCTTTTATATAATAATAATTAATAAAAAAATTGTTCATAGATGGGTTAAAAAAATTATTCATAAAATTTACTCTTAAATGTTAACGAAAGATTATAGAATTGATAATAATCAATTATTATATCTTTAATTTTATAATATAGTTTAAACCGCAAATCGAAATCGCTTTAAACAACATTTTACGGTTTGATTTGGATTGGTTTGTAATATATTAATAGATTTGATTAGATTGATTTATTTTTAAATCGTAATATGCGATTTGGTTTAAAATTTTATTTCAAACCGATCTAAATTGCATATACCTATCCCTAGTAATAACTACCAATGAGAGGCAAAATGTTCATTTATATTTATAAAAAACGCACATCGACAATGTTTTTAAATACACTCTTATAACATTATAATCAAATTCTTTGTTTTTTTTAAGATAAATGTAACATTTACTTACCTCTCTTCCTAAATTTGCAAATATGAATTTTGTCTTAATAATATGGACCTAAAATCACACATATAACATTTACTTAATCCAAAATATACGTATTCATTACGACTTCCATTTCACTTTTACACTCTTCATCACTTTCATACACTTTATCACTCCACATTTATCATCTATCTATCACAATATTAACCTAATCTCAACATTTCATATTTTAAAAAATACATTTTTGAAAATTTTACAATCTCACATACTATCATCTATACTCAAACCATGGTATCAATTCCATTTATCCATTTAAAAGTTTTTAGCACAATGTTAATCTAATTTCAATCTTTCATATATAATAAAATATATCTTTAAAATATTTTACAATTCATAAACTACCACCAATATTTCAATTATCACACACACACACACACACACACACACACATATATATATACAAACACATTGTATCAATCTATATACTTATTTTCTAAACTAAAACCTAATATTAAAAATTTAAGTTCTTATAATACTATAAACAAATTGATAACAAAGCCATATAAATTTAAAAAAATGGAACAAAACTTACAAATCTCCTTTCGCTTTTTTTCCTTCCCTTTTCTCCTCTTTCTTTTTCTTTCTTTCCTTCCTCAGACGGTTTTTCTTTTCTTCTTTCTTTCTCATGTTTTTTTGCTAGCTTTCAATTTGGAAAATGTCCATTTTTTTTCTAATTTCTTAATTATTCAAAAATAATGGATAGCTTAAATTAACTCTAACAAATCCAATGGTCAACATTCAAGCCACTTTTTCTTATTTCACTTGGCTAGAATTAAGTCAACTCTTAGGCTAAATATATGGGTAAAAAATGCCAACAATTAGGACAAATGAAGGGTTGAGTATAAAAGGAAATGGATTGCTAAGATTGAAGGAAAATGGATGGACCTAATTTCCACACTTGGGCTTAAATCAAAATTCATTAGTGTCTAAAACAAAATTCATTGATTCAAAACAAAACTATTGGGCTTGATATCAACTTATAAGACTAAAGCCTATTTAAATCTAATTCATAATTTCGACTCCAATCCAATTAGTTTTAGGTCTTCTCATAATTCTAAAAATTTGATCCAAACAAAATTTTAAGCCTAACATTTAATTATAAATTGAAACCCTAGATTTCATAAAATTTTTAAATTAAAAAATAATACAAAATCACAAAATTGAGATTTCAAAATATTGTAGGTGTTCTAAATCTCCCCTCCTTAAAGAATTTAGTCTTTGAAATTTAAGACATACCTTACACATCGAAAAATTGAGGATACTTTTCATGAATCTCTACCTTTCATTCCCTAATGGCCTATTCTATTGAATGATTTCTCTAAAGAACTTTTACCAAAGGAATTTTTCTAGACTATAATTGTTGATTCTTATAGTCCAAAATTTGAATGGGAACCTTCTTATAGGTAAGATCCTCTCTAAGTTGGAGTGGTTCATAACTTAGTATATGCGTTAGATTAGTCATGGACTAGCGTAGCATTGGTATATGGTATACATTATAAACTCTGGATAATGATAGTGGAAGATCTAGTCAATAGGTCACATTTTCTACTTTTCTATAATTTTAAATGGGAATTAATCTAAGGCTCAACTTCCCCTTACTGAATCTCAGAACACCTTTCATTTGTCTAACCTTGAGAAATACTTTTTTTCTCACTAAAAATTTTAAATGCTTCCTTCAGTTGTTGGCATAGCTCTTTTTTTTTACTTTATACAGTTTTCATTCTTTCTTTTATCTTTTCAACCACTTCACATGTTTGTTGGATAATTTTAGGCCCCAAGATTTTTCTTTCTCTAACCTCAGCCCAATATACATTTCCTCCCATAAAGTGCTTCATATGGAGTCATACCAATAATAGATTGGAAACTATTATTGTATGCAAACTCCACCAAGGGTAAGTGTTCATCCTAAATACTCTTAAAATCTAATACGCAAGCTCACAATATATTCCAGAACTTGGATGGTCCTTTCAGACTATTTGTCAGTTTGTAGATGGAATGTAGTACTAAAGTTTAGTTTCGTACCTATAGTATAATGTAAGCTTTTCCAAAACTTTAAGGTGAATCTATAATGTCTATCTAAAATAATGGAAATAGATAAACCATGTAATCTTATAATCTCTTTGACATACAACCGTTCATACATATCCATTGAATAGGTAGTATGCACTAAAAGAAAATGTGCCAATTTAGTTAATCTATTTACAATCATCTATATTATGTTATAACCTTTATGAGTTTCAGGTAATCCTATAACAAAGTTTATGGCTATGTGTTCTTACTTCCACTTTGGTACTAACAAAGGTTTTAATAGACCTGATGGTTTCTGATATTCTACTTTTACTTATTGACAAGTTAAACATTACTCCATAAATTGTGTAACGTCAATTTTTATTTTAGGCCACCAATAATTAGTTCGAAGATCTCGATATATCTTTATGGTACCTTGATGAATAATATATTGGGAATTATGAGCTTCATTCAACATTTTTTGCTTTATTCTCTCATCCCTAGACGTATAAAGTCTCTTTTTATAATATAACGCTCTATTTTTAGTAATTGTCAAATCCCTACTCTTGTCTTTTAGAACTTCCTCCAAAATCTTCTTCAAATATTGATCCTTTTTCTAAGCATCCTTAATCCTTTAAATCAAGGTTGGTTATATTGTTAAATAGGCCATATAAAAATTAGCATCTGTATTCACTACCTCAATCTGGCTTCTATCTAGGTTAATTAAGATTTTTCTTTGCATGGTTAAAAGTGTAGCCACCTGTTCTTATGTTTTTTAACTTAAGGTATCAGCCACTATATTAGCTTTCCCTGAATGGTAATTGATTGTACAATCATAATCTTTCATCAATTGCAACTATCTCTTTTGCCTCAAATTTAACTCCTTATAAGTAAATAAATACTTAGTTCTATTTATAATCTTTAAGCTGCCTAGACACATAAGGCATAACCTTCCTGTAGTACATTAACATGTAACCAGACCCTTTTTAGAGGCATCATTATAAATTATATATCTTTCTTCATTAGATGGAGTTATCAAAATTGGAGCTATCACTAAACAGTTCTTTAGCTTTTGAAAACTTCTTTCGCTTTTGAAAACTTCCTTCATATTCATCCCCCTACAAATTTTGTATTTTTTCAAGTTACTAACAAAACGCTTTACAAACCTCCAGTAATATCCGGTTAATTCTAAGAAACTCTTTGCTTTTGTAATAGTTGAAGATCGCTCCTAACTAATTATTGCCTCAATTTTAGTGAATTAATAGATATCCCAACCTTACTTACCACATGCCTGAAAAATACCATTTGCTTTAGCCAGAATTCACATTTCTTAAACTTACAGTATAATTTTCTCTCTCTAAATATCTTAAGTATTATTCTTAAATGTTTTTATGGTGCTCATCACTCTTTAAATACACCAAGATATCATTGATAAAGATAATCATAAATTCATCTAAATATGGCTGAAACACTCTTCATTAAATTCATATAAACCATTAGGGCATTCATCAACCTAAAAGGCATCGTCAAAAATTTGTAATGCTCGTATCAATAATGAAAAGCAGTTTCCAACACATCATCACTATTAACTCTTATTTGGTGATAGCTCGAACTCTAATCAATTTTAGAAAATATCCTCGCTTCTTATAATTGGTTAAACAAATCATTGATTCGAGGTAATAGATACTTGCTTTCGTAGTTTGATTTAATTGTTAATAATCAATAAACAGTCTTAGAGTACCATCTTTCTTTTAACAAACAACATCAGAGCACCCTAAGATGAAACACTAGGATGCCAAAAACCCTTATCTAATAATTCTTTTAGTTAACGCTTTATGTCATGTCCTAACTATAGGAATCGACCATGTGATAATTATCGTGAATCTAAGAAATATATCTTATTAGTTAGAATACACTTTAAGGATATATAAGGTATTAAAAATCTGTTTTGAATCCATCTACAAACATAAACCAAATATTACAGTTTTTCAAGTATGTTCAAACCATATATAAATCAATACCATATTTCAATACAAATTTATTAAAACAAATATTTGTTTTGAAACAAATCCGTACAATTAGTACTCAACTAAATAAAATATATAGTTTTGAAATTTATTTAATATAAACTTTCTATTTAATGGACCATATTATGTGTAAATGAGTTGAGTACTGGAAAAGTATGCTGAAACTCCTGTTAGGTCAATTATACTTGCACATAACTATACTATCCTAAAATATAGGGAGAGAGGGGTGAATATTTAGAAAAATACCCAGTAAGTAAATATAAAAACAAACATATACATATAAAATCATATAAATAGATTTCTAAAAATTCTCATAATTCAAGTAATCATCATTTACTGGTTTATCCATAAACAATAATGTGACATCAAACATAATTCAATAATAATCAATAAATTAATGCCTCTCGATTTATAGAATTTTATCCGCAACTAATAAAGGTAAAAACATAATAGCATACTATGTGATATGTGATTATATGATTATATAGATCACACACTCTCTTTTATATTGTGTGATCGATCCTCATTCTTTAGGTCTATTAAATTATTTGGATCACCCATCCTATTTTATACTGCGTGATCAATCCTCCCCTCAGGCCTATTGGATTTCATCCACTCTATTTTATACTGTATAAAAATCCTTACCCTCAAACAATTAACAACAATTACATATAAGGCCAAATCCACAAATCATGATACATAAGGCCAAAAAATAAATTTATGACACGTAAGACTGAAATCATCATTAATGAAACCATATCCTAAATATTGGCACTCTAACCACATTCATCAAAAATTCATCATTTAATAAACTCATAATAGATCTGACCTTCTGACATCAAGAATCCAATAATCAACATGCCATAATAATCATAAAATTATCAAAAGGTTAATAATTATAGTTGGCCTCCAGTCTCAACTATAAATATATATAAGCAATCATGTCATAATCATTATCTAAATCTATCACAAACAAGGGACTCTCTCGGTCACCACATAATCAATTAACCATCGCCTTCTCAATATATATATATATATATATATATATATGATAACGTGAATTTATTTTGAAAGAGGATGTGTGGTACAAAATATGAGTCTATAAAAAAGAACTAGATTTTTGATTTTAAAATCATCTCCAATTGAGAAAAAGTTCTTATTATTTTTGTAGATCTCAAAGAGAGCTTTCCATTGATATATTATGGATTCCGGGGCGATATCGGGATCCAAAGTTATGGCCATTAGAAGTAACAGTCCTCAGAAGAAGGAGAAGGGGCAAAGGTATCGATACTTTTGCAGAAAGGTATCGATACATTATGGGTAAGGCTAAAGGTATTGATACCTTTCAGAGTTAAGGGCCAAACATATTGATATGTTGAAAGCATGATGAACAGTAATGGGCTAAACATATTGATATGTTGAAAGCATGATGAACAGTAAAGGGCTAAACATATCAATACATTGTAAGCATTATGATCAATAATAGTGTCAAACGTATCGATATCTTGACAAGGGTATAGACACCTTTGTGATAGAGGAGTGCGTATTTATGATGAAATGTATCAATACGTTAAGAAAGGTATCGACATCTTGTAGGCTTAGTAAACAGTAAATAACCAAACGTATCGATACATTGTAGGCATAATGCCAAAGGTATCGATACATTTTGAAAGATATCGACACCTTTAAGCGATATCACAGCCTATTTATAGTGAGCAAGGGGATCGTCTTCCTCATTTGTTGATTTTACTTTCTCTCTCTCTATTTTTGATAAAAACCCTTTCTCTCTCACTCTTGAAATTTATCTCTACCATTTCTCAATTAAACTTTGCTATTTATTATTGGTATCGATAAATTGGAGGGTTTTGATAGCTAGTAATGTTGAAATCGATGAAAAATATTTATAGGTGAGAGAGAGAGAGGATAGAGGGTAGAGAGAGAGAGAGAGGAGTACGAGAGTAGCATGAGCATGCATTGCATCATGCACGCACATTATGACAGATTATTGAATCTATATTTATATGTGTATTAAGGCATGATAGCCGAGACAGAAGAATCTCTGCTGTGAGGAGGATACCGAGAGGGTGGTTTTCCACCCCAGAACGATGAGTGGACATATTCCTTTCCCTTCTCCTCGTTTTATATTATTTTTGAATAACTATAATGCTAGAGATGATAGCATATGAATGTGTATATGTATAACTAAAATAAGGAGGCGTTAGATGTATGTCGTTGTGTGGTGGCCGGGTTGGCCTTTTATTTATGATAGAGATAGGTTTGTTGTGAAACCTAAATTGTCATGAATGTGAGGTCGGAGGCATAATGTATATATTTGTTATTATGATTTAGAGGTCGGAGGCCAAGT
>JAVXUL010145574.1:0-14508 GCA_035590515.1 Trichilia minutiflora
CAATTTAATTAATTTTTTTACCTAATTTGTTAATATTTGCATAATATACAAAATTTAAAAGTCGTTATAGTTCGATAGAGTATTAGCTTTTTTACTCCATTTTGAAAGCTAGTCTATATTACAATTTTAGTTATGTAAATTATAAAAAAATCAATTAAATTTTTTTTTTAATAATTATAAAAATTTTCTATCACAAATTTGTGATAGATTTTTGTCACATATCTGTGATAGGTTTCTGTCACATGTTTGTGATAGATTTCTATCACATGTTTATGATAGAAATGTGTCACTAATTTATGATAGTTTTTATTGTCACATCATTTGCCACGTCATCGATATAATGTGTCACGTCAACAATATAATTTGTCATGTCATCAAACACGTCAACAATATAATTTGTCATGTCATTAACATAACTTGCCACATCAGCAATATAATTGCCACGTCATCGAACACGTCAGCAATATGAGTTGCCATGTCAGTTGTCAAGTAGGTAAACAATTGCTTATATCACTTGCCACATAAACTAGTTTTTTGCCACATCATCTGTTACATGGACATATGTTCTGTCATTGATTAATGACAGAAAGGGTTTGTGACAAAATATTTTTTGTCACCTCCTAGAAACTCTGGCTTTGGTGACATAAAATTTTCTGTCACAAAGCATGTTTAATGACAGAAATTTTCTGTCACCAAAGACCATTTTTGTAGTAGTGGAAGATCCCAAGTAGAAGCAAGCTATGCAAGAGGAGTTTAATGCTTTACAAACCAATGGAACCTAGATATTAATGCCACTTGCTCAAAATCATAAAATCATTTTGATTTCTAAATCTTACACTTGATTGCTTACACATATGATTGTAATGTATGGTTGAGTTTTCATTCATACAATCTACTTTTTTAGCAATCTTTCATACATATAAAATTATAAAAGAGGAACCTTTGAATCAATGGATTACAATTAATAAAAATCTCAGCTTTGCTCAAATCTCAACTGATGGTAGTACTCTTTTTGATTTCACTTTATATTAGAGTCAGATGGATTAATACATATTTTTACAAAATACTTGGGAGGTTACAAATTTATATTTTCCAAAAGTAAAATACATCTAAAATTATACGCCTTCATAAATTTTAAGGTAAATATTTATATAATAAAAGGAGAAAAATATTAAAAAAATTTATTTCAAATAAAGGGGTAAGTGTAATTATTTAAAAGCATACTCACATACGTAAACTTTGATGTTAGAAAATAATTATGCTTCTCATTCAACAATATCCATTTACATTTTCAAATATGAATAGTTATTTTTAGAATATTCAAAGAAAAAATTTTAAGAATCAATTGTTAATTAAAGGCAATTAATTTATTGTATTTTCAGTTGGAGTACTTTTAATTAAATTTTTATATAAGTAAAAATTAATATAAAATTGTTTGTTTGGCTGTGTTTTTCACAAATTTCATTTTAGCAAAAAAAAAAAGTGTAATTGCTTTCAAAAATTGATGTTATAAATAGAAAGAAATAAAATGTTTATCATAAAATAAATATATTTAGATAATATAAATTTAAAATAAAATAAGCTTAAAAGAATTTCTATCATAAGCTTAAAATTTGAGATTCTTTGTAAGGACTCCTTCCATTATAACTAAACAATTAAACAACAAGGAACGAAGAAAAACTCTGTATAATGGTGAAAACCATTTTTTTTTAAATTTTATAATTTCATATTATAAATAATATTTTATAATTAATACTAAAATTAATTAATTAATCAAAATTAAATTAATATTATTCAAATATTAATTTAACAATTAATATTGATTAATTGTTCTAATAATATTAAATAATTAATATTATTTAATTCAATAACTAAATTAAATAAATTTTAATAATAGAATTTTTAAATAATTAATATTTTTATTTAAAATTTTATTAAATTTATTTTTAAAAAATTATTTTTTGAGCCATTAGGCGTACACTCCCAATAGCGCGCTGGCGAATTTCTCTCTCGCTATTCTATTTGTTAGTCAATTGAAGAAATGATTTTAGACCTTTTAATATCTAATGTCACTTGATCGGATTAGTTATTAGTAGAATAGAAGTCATTTCTTTTAAAATTTTAATAGGTGTATAAGAAATAGGAATAATATTTTATTTTATTTTATTTGTTGAAATGTTTTCGTGATCGTGATTATGGGAGATATTTCACTTCTAATCCATAGGTTGTAATATTTAAAAATAATTTTTAATTAAATATTTGATAATTAATAATATTATTATTATTAAGGAGTTTTTTATTTTATTATTCTAATAAATATTTTAAAAAATATTATTATATAATATATAATAATTTTTAGTTAAAAAATATATTTAAATTATTAAATATTATCAAATAATTCTTTTTATTAAATTTTATTTATGAAAAAATATTTTAATTTAATATTTTTTATTATTATTTAATTAAATATTTTATAAATAATAATAATAATAATATTATTTATATTTATTAATTAAATATTATTTAAATAAATATATTAAAATTTATTTTATTATATATAATAATGTTTAATTATAAATAATATTAAATATAATTAAATAAAATAATTTTTAAATTATATAATATATTATTTAAAGTTTTGTTAAATTTATTTTTAAAAATAAAACTTAATTAAATATTATTAAATAATTTTTAATATTTTAAATTTTTATAATAATATTAAATATAATTTACAATTAAAAATTATTATATATTACATAATAATATTAAATACAATATTTTTAATAAACATTTAAATAAAAATAAAAATAAATTTTTTTAAATATGACCAATAACACAGATGAACAGTAACACAAATAAACGGTAATACGAATATTTTGGTCTAAAAGATTTCATACGTATTATATTTGATTAAAAGTTTTAACAGTGGTTATTTTTAAATACTAATTTTAAACAGTAACTGTTTTTATTAAATCTCTTAATTTAATAAGTAATTTTATATTTTATAACTGTGCTAATGTGAGTTATTTTTAAATTTTAATATAATAAATAAATAGTGAATATTTTAGTACCTTACATAAAATATTATTTTCAAATTTTATTAAATAAATAAATCAATAACTATCATTAATTTAATTCTTTTATTTCTATTATGATTCAAAGTTTTAATATAATACCAAACTGATAAAATATAAATTCATATTGTGAATACGGTGAATTTTTCCTCCCTTGCATTAACTGGATATATGTGTACTCTTTGCTGAATTAAGTACAGTAAATAAAATTTGCAAACAAGTTCTTACGTTACAAATTAAATGACTTTGTATTCTTATTTAAATAATTTTGTATTTATTCTAATAATATTTTTAAATATTATAAAATAATATATTAATAATATTAAATGGGCTGACCCAATGAATTCAAGATTCAGCCCAATCATAAAACCATTAGCGTTCACCCGCGTATTGATTTTATATACCTCCAATTAGTTAAGAGACAAAATTTAAATATATAATGAAAGCAATTAAATCTTTGCCATTAAATATATAAGAGCATTTAAGGAAATTCATGCAATCACCATACATCTTTGCCATAACTGACCTTCTTCTTATATTGTATGCAACAGATAAGTGTCTATTGAAATGAATGGTCATGATGATGGTAATTGATATTTTAGGGGTCATTTTTTGGATTTTGTAAAACTCTTACTTTATAATATTACATTTTCATGAGTTTAGCTAGATTTATATTTCCATAATTTAATGTACACAATTCGGTTTCCCATCTCAATATTCTAGATTGTCAAATAGTTTTAAGGATATAAATTTTTTGTACAAACTCGTGTGTATAAGCTGATGGGGTATAATAATATTAATTAATAAAATTATAAAATTAATATAATAAATAATATGGACTAAATGAAAATTAATACAATCATATCACATTAATTTGTATACATAAATTTGTTTAAAGAGTTTATATTTCTAGTATTATTTTAAAATAAGCCATATAAATGAAAGAAAAATTTAAAATTAAAACATAAAAATAAAATTATCCCCACCATTATTTATTATTCATATATTAAGAAATAAAACATAGAAATATTAAATAATATTTTAAAATAAAAAATATATATTTTGATCAATAAATTAATTTAAACATTCAAATTGTATAAATGATTTATTATGTAAAATTTTAACATGTAGACTTTAGACTTTTAATATACAATAAAATTATCTCAATTTACTATTTTTTAATGTGAAGCATTGTTTTTTTTTTATCTTCTTTTGGGATTTCACTAGTTATCAACTATCTTTTATTACGTGTAAAATAGTTTATTGAGAAGTTGCAGAGAATTCAATCTTATCCGATATTAATTTTAATATTCAAAACTTTCTCATTCTCAATAAAATTTAAGCTAATTTTTCTTCATTTCTATTGACTGTTTCTCATTTTTATATTCTCCTTTTAAGATTCATTTTTAATTGTTATTTTCATTGTTGTTTTTCATAATTTTCTTTATTTTTTTTTTAAATTTATGTGCATGATTGATCGATGGTGTATATGATAGCCCAATTTATCCATGAATTTCAAAATATTTTTCTTTTTACATACATATTGCAAGCATTTTAGTCCTATAAAAAATTAAGAATTTTCTGATGAACAAAAAATAATAATTTCATCTATGAATATTTTAAAATAAGAAGTTCAAATAACACAATTCAAGTAAAAAATAATGTAAACTTTTAATTAATAAAGAGGTTCAAAAAAGGACACAATTAAGGATGATATTTTACAAGGGATATGACTTTTTATTGTTATGAAAAAGTTTAATTTTTAAGAAAATATTTTTTTTCAATAATGATCTGGGACTATTTTTGATACAAACAAAAAATAAATAACTTAATTCTTATCATTATTTATTTACTTTTAAGGTTATAAAATATAAATAATTTATATATAAATGTAGATATAGATATAGATATAGATATAAACACACATACGACATAAATAAACTATTATTGAACCAATATATTATATATGGATTATATTTATATGGAAAAATAAAACCAATATAATAATAAATCATTAATATTCTCACCTGGCGACACACTATAAGTTGAAGCTAAGTTTTCTGTATATGACTTGTTTTCTTCCTGCCTTATTAGATTCAACAAATTTTAGTAACTTCCAACCAAGGTTTACAAATATTACTATTTTAAACTTTATTTTCTTATGTTTATTAATTTTTATATCCATTTTCTTAGGGTTATTAAAAACTTAACATTCATAGAAGTTCTATTGTCATTTCATCCTTTCATCCTTCTTCTTCTTCTTCTAGCATCCTTTCATCCTCTTACATTTTCATTTGGGTAAAATTTTTATTTTTATGGTTCAAATTTTAATTTCATCCTATCAATTGTAAAGATTTATGATTCTTTATTGCTTTTGTTTTATGAATGCACCCATCATCTATTTTTTTGTTTTTATTGTTTCTGAAAACAAAATTTTAACACTAGAAAGATTTTTTGATAATCTTTTATTGTTTTTTTGGTTTTATTATGTTAATGTATTTGGACTTAATTGTACACAATTTTTGTTTTTAAAATATTTTGTTATTAAATTAATGCTTAATTTTGTGCTAACTGTGTTTATTTCTTAATTGAGTGCTCAGGAGAATTAAGAGTTCATAATGTCAAACAAAGAAGCTGATTTGGGTCCAGAGTTTGTTGATGGAACATTGGGACAAGTGGAAAATGGGGTAATTCTTTTATCTTATAGTTATTTTAGATGTGATTTCCTAGAATAATTAATTTAATTATATTACCTAATTTTGTTGAAAATTTATCAATTAATATATATGTAATTAAGCAAATAAGATAATGTGTATGCTTATGGTTTCAAAATTTATAATTATTTATTTACATATTTTAAATGATTAATTTATAATTATTAGTAAAGATCGTCGCATTATTGGATTATATAATTATATTATTTAAATATTTATATTAAGCGCTTAATATTTTGATAAATCACTTTATAACAGATACATTAAAAGATTGTTTTTATGAAAAATTTGCAGTCTACAGAAGCAGAAGCTGAGGCAGAAACAGAAGCATCAGCAGTTCTTCAAACAGCTGCAACAGCAGTGACTGGTGGACTGTTTCAATCAGTTGAGGATAGCAGCGATCAGAGTGAAACTCAAAATCAGCTTTTGCTTTATCCTCATCAATCATTAAGAAGTGCTTCTGCAGGAAACTCTAATTGTCATCTTCAGACTTCAAATTTCCCATCAGACTTTCGGCTGGAAGCGTCTACAAATATTAATCCTCACTCTCCCATATCCGTGAGTTACATTTAATTTTTCATAATTAACTCTCTATAATTTACTTAAATACATTTATAAAATTAATCTTCTTATCTATAAGTGCTTACAAGAAGCAATGTTAATACCGTATACAATTATCTTCCTGTTATTTTCAAACTTTAAGTATTCAAGTCGAGTGATATTTTAATATAGTATTAGAGTAAATTTGAATTCATACAAATATTAAAAATTAAAAATAATTTTTCGAATTCATATAATAAATAAAAAAATTAAATTTTCACATTCATATAATTATTTAGACTCTTTTTAAAATTTTTTTATATTTAAACTTTTAGATCAAAAAATAATTTAAGAAATTTTAATTATAGTTTAATAATTAACTAGCAATAAGGTACATGTATAAATTTAAAATAATTAATTGATAAATATCACATTACTTGCAATAATAATTAATTAACATAAAAATATTTATTTTTTTAATTTCCATTTTATGTATGTGTGTATGCATCGTGCATAGACATCGTCATTAGGAAATGGATCTCTCTTTCTTTCAAAGCAAGCTTTTCTTCATCACATCATCTCTATGAAGCAGCAGCAGCAGCAGCAGCAGGAGGGGCCATCTACTATATTAAGCTCTAGGTATTTATAATTCATTACAATTTTAATGACGTTAATTTAACAACCTGATTCACTAAATAACCAAATTATAATCTGTTAATTAGTGAATTTTAAGTGAAATAAGTACATGTAATTTATATATCATTAATTATTTATGTTATTAGACAATATTATATCATCCCATATAAAAGAATATTTTAAGAAAGTATATATAATTAAAAAATTATTGTAAAAAATTATAATCTACAAAAGTGCCAAGAAAATTTACCCTCATTATTATACGTATTGAATTACTTTACAAATAATATTTAGAGAGATGACATATATTCAAATTCATTGAAAGACAAAACTAGGTAATTATGGTACAACTATTATGCGATGGTATATTTATAAAAAAATTTGAAATTATATTAGTAAGAAAATAATTTAATTATTTTTTATTTTGATTAGATATTAATATTTTTAGGCCACATGAGTATAGGTGCCAAAATTTGTTGGATCAAGGCATAGGATCAACAATTATTTGTCAACCTAATGGTGCCAGCTTTCAACTCCAAAACATATCAATCCAGAGGGTAATTTTTAATTAATTATTTATTTCCTTTTTATAATTTTAAATTTAAATTATAATTTTTAAGAAATTTGCTCTTCATATTCTTCAATTTGAAATCTTTAATTTTAAATTATATTCGTTTTCATTATATCCTTTCTCTTTTACATTTTATATAACTAGTTTTCCCACTTTTTGCATTTTTTGGATGAATTTTTCTCATATGAAGAATGTTTATTTTTCATACTTGTGAAATTAATATTTATATTTCTTTTTATAAATTACTTATAATTTATTTTCCAGACGTGTTTGGTGTTTCTTTTATGGAATTGTTTATTCATTTATATTTTCTTGTATAAAAAAAAATAAAAAAAGATGAAAATGAGTTCGGCATATAACAATCCCTCGGCACTGCCAACAACGAATCTTCCTCCATCAAATTTGCTTTCACCAGGACAAAGCAACCAAACTCAATTCTACAACCCAAATAATACAAGGTATGAATTGTCTATCTATCTATCTATGTGTATGTATGCATGTATGTTTGTACTCTCTAATTACATTAATTATTTAATAATTATATCAAAAAAATTAATCATATTAATTTCTTTTTTTCCTTGTCTTTTTTTTTTTTTTTTGCATAATATATATATATATAAATCAGGTATATTAGAAATTCCCTTTACGATCCAATCTATGAAACCTGGGGTTTACCTGTGGATCCTCATTTAAGAATGTTTCGTGCTAGAAGGAACAATAATGGTAAGGACTTCTTCCACCTGTATCTATCCATCTATCTATCTATTTGTAGATATAGATACCTAATTTTTGATAATTTAAATCAATTTTTTATTTATTCTTTTCTATATATATTGTTTGATTTAAATTATTGGGCTAAAAGTACTGTTCTTAAGAAAAATACTTCATATGCATTCCTTTTTTAAATCTTTACAAGCGAAATGCTTTTTGAAAGGTGGTTGGTTAAAGCCTATAAAAAACTTTAAACTTTTTTATTTTTATTTTTATTTGATAAAATTGAAGCATTTGCAGTCATCTTTTAAATTTCAATTTAATTTAAATAATAATTTTGTGATTTTTATTTGGTTTTGATGTAATAGGTTATGATGAGTAAGAAGACTGAGCAAACCCATGTGAAGAGGACCTTCAAAAATAAAAATAATAGTGCTATGCTAGGAGTATAAGATTATATATATATATATATATATATATATATTTGTTATGAATTTCTATTTAATTTTATGATTTTATTGGATGTTTGCCCTAATTGACCTTCCTTTGATATTGCATATTGAAAGGAATGGTCAAAAATGATGCCTAGTGATGTTGTAGTCATTTTGTCAATTTTGTAAAACTTTAGCTTTATAATATTCAAGGAGGACAACTAGATCCTCATATGTTGATCTATATGACAGAAACACCCTCTTGAATTCTAATGGACAATGACACCTTTTTTTGCTATATTTATTTGGTTAATGTCGGATGTAAATAGGGAATATTAGTTTCTGTTATTTAAGTGTAAAATAAAAAATAAAATATAAAAATATTTCCTTTTGCATTATGATGATTTTTGTATAGCTAATGAGAAACCGATGTTATATATATATAGCTCCAGACTTGGCTAAAAAACATTTAGAAAAATAAAGGAGATTGCCAAAAATTTCGATTAAGGACTTTATATAGCTCGTATTAATTAAAAGAAATATTTAATAGCATACTCATAAATTGGTTATAATTAATAAAGAAAGTTATGCAGATTAACATTTTATTTATTAATTATATTTTACAGTCAATTCTAGGATGTATATGCAACATAAATAAATACTATCTTTTACTTTATTATTTTACTAACGTTGAGGGTGCTTTAAATAATTTTACCTACCATACTATATGAAAAGATTTTGATTTTGATTTGATTCGGGAAGCTTGGATGGGTTACAAATACTTACTAGAGGAACTTATTACAAGAATTCAAGGACAAATTCCTGTTCATCACTGCCAAAATATAATCAATTTACATGCGTGAAAAAGCAAAGATTAAGGCTGACTTTCAGGGCATAAATTGAAAGCTCAAAATCATGCTTCTTGATGATTGTTGACTTTCCTTGATGAATTACGTGATTAATTACAATTTTGCTGGCTGAATGATTTCTGAATTTTCCCTTCTCGTTTGATTTTGATTGATTACTTGTTCTTTTCATTATTTTTTGTCATAATTTTCTTTATTTCTTTAAAATAAATCACATGTACTTCTTATATCATATCAAATTCAGAGTTTTATGATAAGAAACATATCATTTTTTTATTTGATTTTTGTTTTCTTCCTGCCTTATTAGATTCAATAAATTTTAGTAACTTCCAACCAAGACTTCCAAATACTACAATTGATTTTCAATTTTGTTTTCTTATGTTTATTAATTTTTATATCTATGTTCTTATGGTTTTTAAAAAGATAACTTATATGGAAGTTTCCGAAGGTATATCAATTAATAATGTCAAGTACCTTCTTCTTTTATCATTTCCTACTCATGAATTCTATATGTCATGTTCCAGCACATAAATCCTACATATGACAACCACTATAAATTTTTAATACATAATTTAAATTTTCGAATACATATTGAGAGCTTATAAGATCTTTCAGCATCGAAAAACAAATCAAATACACTTCTAAATAAAATTCCAAAACATCTCTACTTCCTTTTTAACTCATTCATCATCAATTCAACAACAAACTTATTTCCAAATCATCAATCATCTAAATATTCCAGCCAAGACAACTCAATAATCTTATCATAATTCAAACCAAATATAAATCCATATTACTTATAATACATTATGATTAATAAAATATCTTACAATTTAAAATCATCAAATGATACGAATCATTGTCAAAGTCAATAAATGATATCTTCAAAGTTTGCATAAATTTCTTGTTTTGAATAAAACAATAAAACTTATCATTTTAAATTAACTTAGTAGACTCAATTTGTTACACCCCAATCTTAGGAATCGGTTCACATGACATCGCTGTGAATCTAAGAAATACATTCTATTAATTAGAATATATCTTAAGAATATGTAAGACATTAATAAAAACTTGTTTTCAATTAATTTTCCATCTATATCAAAATTCTAAATAATTCAGAATATTTCAAATATATTATAGTACTGAAATTAAATACAAATCATTGTCTAGTTTTAATACAACTCAAAATAAAATGAAATCATCATAAATACATACTCGGCCGAGGAAAATAAGATATACAAAATCATTCAGTATAAGTATTCTCAGTGGACCAAATGTGCAATCATATGAGTCAAGTACCTGAATCACAAGAAAAACTCTGATAGCTACAATCTCGTCTGCTACCTGAATACACTATCTTGAAATGTGTGAGAAAAAAATAGTGAGTATTGGGAAATACTCAATGAGTGGATGAGAAAACAATAGGTTAGGACTTTCATTAAAAGAAAACTATATTATTATGTTTTGCATGGCATATAGAGAAAATATGTATATTTCAAAGTAATTCATCAAATATCTAAATCTCATAAAACATAAGTAAACTACTCTGTGGTCTATTGGACCCATATCTATAGGAGGATCCTCATCTCATAGAACTGCTTTGTGGTCTATTGGATTTTCATCTATAGAAAATCCTCACCTTATAAAGCTAAATAATCGTAGCTTGCTACAGATATGATATGTGCTCTAAATCTTTGAATACAAATTGAAAGCCTACAAGGCCTTTCAGTACTTGAAAACAAATCAAATACACTTCTAAATAAAATTCCCAAAACATCTCAACTTCTTTTTTAACTCATATCCATCATCGATTCAACAATAAATTTGTTTCCAAATATCCAAACATCTAAATATCCCAATCAAGATAACTCAATAATCTTATCATAATTCAAACCAAATATAAATCCATATTAAAAACAATACATTATGATTAACAAAATGTATACCTGAAATCACAATTATCTATACAATCACCACCATCAAGTGAGCTTAGCTAAACTCTAAAGTCTCTAAAACTGAGAAGAGAGAGGGGATAAGTATACCGGAGTATATTTTATGAGTACACTAAGCTAAAAATAAATAAAGATATACTCTAAATCGTTAAAGTTTACAACCAATAATTATGTTTTCAAAAGCATCTAGAAAGAAAATTAAAAATAAAAATAATTGGCTATTATTTGAAAACATGGCCTATATGTCAAAAACGTTAAGCTAGCCACCCTTCTCGGCGGTTGCTCTGGTACAGAGCAATCCCAAGACCATTAGTGGATTTTTATGTAATTAAAAACAATAGGACTTTATCAAATTTATCATACATAGTATAATAAAAAAGATGTATCAATTTAATTCAAAAACCTGACCGACCACTGATGTTGGCCTTAAGTAGTCATGTGGAAATATCTATGACTGATCTTTACGAGACTCATAAGTAATCAAATCACAATCTCATAATCTCATCAATATTACCCCTTATATTGGCCCCCACCCGTGAATCTCTACTAATCTAAATGGTCTCTCTCCAGGTCTGCTATAGGCTATCACTTGTAGCTACAATCAATACAAAATCCCGACCTTTATGATCATAACGCCCATTTATATGTCAATATAGAACACACTCATGATTATCATATCCAATAAATCATGTATATAGATATCTATAGAACCAATATGACAATATATATTAGAAATATATCATATCCATAACCAGCCTTTGGCCTCATATAAACGTATATCAAACAATCTGACAGGCTATACATGCAAGATTAAATAGAATATAAATAATAAGTATAAAATCTATTTTTCTAAAAACAATTCAAAATCTTAAATTTATCAAATAATTTTAAAAGAGCTATAAAATAATAAAGAATGAGTTCACACACAATCTGGGGAGGTTATATACTCCCTATTTTTTCTCTTGCTGCGTGGACCCTTCTCCAACGTGTTTTGTACCTAGTTCATACATGTGCACACATTACGTCGATACAATTAATCCAAACAAAGTATTTATACTTATATGAATGCATATGAATCCTATTCTAGGTTTTCCTAAGTTGATATCGATTTATCGTTAATTAATTAAATTCTCAATCATTTATCTAATTCCCTCTAATGAAATCCTATGGCAATTCATTATATGTTAATTATCGATAAATTCTAACTAATTTAAGAAATTTCACCTATTATTCTAATTTTGCCCCTTTTTTTCACCATTTTTGAATTTTTCGATAATTTAATTTTCAATTGATTAGTTTAATTGTCAATTACACTAAATTCAATTTAATTACTCAAACTCAACCTATTTTTTGCAAAAACCCTAATTACACTATGACAATTACCATTCATTTTATCCAAATTTTCCATTTTGTAATTTCAACAAATTGCCTACATATAATACAATTTTACGTCCTAATTAACACAATTGAATTTGAATTTCTATAATTGGAATAAATTTGAGTTTGTGAATATTAAAACCCTAATTTTTAATGCGATCAATTTGCAAAATTAACAAGTTATACAGGCAGAAAAGCTTACCAAACAATATCTAATAGCATTAAAAACTTTAATTTGCTCTAAATTCAGAAAATCACCACTTTTGATATTAAGGTTACTATTTAACCCACTCCAGTCATCACTAAACTATAAAAATATTACTACCATGTTGAAGAGGAGGTCAAAATTAGTAAGAATATGATGAAAAATCAAAGAAAAATTGGAAGAATGGTGGAGAATTGGTGAGAAAATATTGAGAAAGAGAGGGAAGAAGAGGTTCATGGGTTCTAGGCTTAAATTTAGGAGAAGAATATTAAACTCCTTTTTATACTATGTAATAATTTTTGAAATGACATAAACACCTTTGGATATTTTGAAAAAATTGAAAAGAAAATGGGAAAAGCGATAAAATAGTCATTAGGACTCTAATTTAACTTCTATTTCTTTCTACTTAATTATCTATGTGTCTAGTTTAAAATAGTTCATAAATTAGATATCCCAATCAACAGAAATTGAAGTTTGAGTGTTGAGTACTTATTTAAAATTTTAATGAAAATTTTCTCAAACCTATCAAAAATCAACTAATTTCACCTGAACTCTTTCAAAACACTTAGTAGATAGTAATACTAAGTCAATTAATTGATTTGATACCCAAAAAAATATTTTTCAAAAATAACAAAAATATCCCCAAAGAAGAAAATGACAAAATTGCCTTTAAATCCGAAATACAGACTTACAATTTTGACCCCTTCAAAAGAATTTTTTTATTAAAATTCTACGTTCCTTATATCGGAATAGGTGAGGATGTTAATGGCGCATTTGATTCTTAGACTTCCATGTCATTTCTTTAATTAATACTTAACTTTGATTGGTAAGCAGTGTGTTAGCTTAAGAAGGTGGTCAATAATTACCCCGATGATGTTATGATTGGCTTGAGTTTGAAACAATCTAATCATGACATCTATAATGATGTATTCCCATTTTCATTCAGGGATTGATAATGGTTGAAGCATTCTCGTTGTTTTTTGGTACTCTGCCTTAACCTGTCGGCAACTATACATGTGGCTATAAATTTAGCTATCTCTCTGTTCATACTTGGCTACCAATAATTCTCTTTAATTGTTCAATACATCTTCATATTACCTCATTATAGGACAAAACAGGTAACAAACTTCTTAAATTGCCATCATAACAAGTAACAACATTGTGAAGAATAGCTATTAAATTCTTAAATAAGGTTCCAGTTTAGACAATCCTCTGGATGAGGTTTAAATAAATTCTTGAGTAAAAATTGAATGAATAATATCTTCACATGCATCTAAACCATAAAAGAAAAATAGCCCTTAATCAATCCATATTTCATAGTTAGGTAATATATATTGTTAGAGATATGCCCTAAAACCAATCGTGTCATATGGTTCAGGGTTATTATTTCTTTGTATATAAACTTTGTAATTATTTGTAAAAATATTTACA
>JAVXUL010145585.1:0-29861 GCA_035590515.1 Trichilia minutiflora
GTTTGGGACACTTCAACCGTCGGTTTTGATCCAATGGTCCAGGAGATGCCATGCCACCCGAAGATGAAACGTCAAGAGTCAGCTCTCTTCGAAATTCAAGTAAGGTGGGACCCGCCCCGACATGCAATTATGACAGCCCGGATACCATGCTTTCCCGGATTGGTTTAACAATGAAGAGGAGACACGTGTGGGATGATTGCGTTCCCAAGAGGATAACAGAGACGTAGCGTCAGTCAAGCCAGTCGAGCGCAGACTGCACAGTTTTCAATTAAATTGATTATTTAATTAAAAATTGGAGGGCTTACTGTTGGGGGATTTTACCGAGGCTCAGTCCAGCGGCCCAGGCCCATCTCCACGTCCTTGTCCAAGCCCACCATATGCACACATCCAACAGGCTTCCCTATACGGTGTCGTTTCGAGAAGCCGAGACCAACAGGAGTATAACCTAGTCACCTCGGGCGCCATGACCGAGACTACCAGTCGGGAGCTCTTCTTCGAAGGCACTCACTATCAACTTGCATTCGGATCAGATCCTTCGGCGACATGTACCCTTAGGGTCGGGGGCTCGACGATGACGTGGCAAAGAACAGTGTCACAATTCCCCACGTCTTCTGATTTTGCAACAAGTCACCCTGGGCACGTCAGCCATGCAGCAACGTGCGTCCTTGGGACCGCCATCTGGCCACTCTAGCTTGCCAGCTCACCATCTCCTCTATATTATCACAATTCCCTTCCCACCAAAAGAACTACGTGTGACTTAATCCCCCCCTCCCCCTCCTCCATCGAAGGAGAATCAGAAAGGAGAAGCACCGGCGATCCAAAGAGAGGGAAGAACGGAGGAATCGGAAGAGAGGAAAGGAAGGAAAGGGGGGAACGTAGGCAGCTTGGGTCTCTCCCTAAGTCCAGTTACAAATACACCCAAAACCGACCGACCATCGCACCTCCGCCGTGAGTGTGCTCTATGTATTTTGCAGCCTCAAGTTTAAGGACAGGAAGAAAAAAAAATCTGCTGGTGTGAGAAAATCGCCGTAGTATTTTCTTGCATCAACAAAAATTCTTCTAAATTATAAGGTTTTCGTAACTTTTTTTTTTTTGGATGGATTTCAAGTTTGATTTTGACTGTTTGATCCCTTCCTCGTTTCAAACACATTTTCACTCCGTCACCTTGACTACAAATTGACACTAATAACTATTTAATGAAAAAGCTGCTAAAAAATGCTATGCATCTACTAATTGGAACTAAGTGAAACGAAATTTCCTATTTTTCCAATAACAGCATTGGTATTTCTTACACGGTGGTTTTAACTTGTGAAAGAAATATGATTTTATTATTAACTACTAATATTTTACATCTCATTTTTACTAATGCGCATAATATTTGTGTAACGAAAAAATAAAAGTCATATAGTCATGAGGGAAGGATGGAAGAGAAGAAAATTGTCGAAATTCTTTGGGAATAGCAAGAGATGTACAACAAAATACTACAAGTGGGAATTTGGAGCGAAACCTTTGCGCCAAGTCCTAACTATGAGGAAAATTTGATCAATTATGTTTGATTATGATAAATTTATTTTTAACACCTGACATTTTGGTAATTCAACCAATGAATCTTAATTTAATCTTTAATAGTTCTTTCTTCAATAAAAAATTTTAACTTGAATTGTTATCATCATTTCTTAAGTTGGGAGGAAACTTTGTGAGCTATCAGATTACCTCAAGATTTGTTTAGTTTTAGTTATGACTTCTTTTTTTTGGCATTCGGATGGACCTCAAACCGGTTTAAAGACTATAATTCCTAATACCATAATAGAGAGTGAGAAAATTTTATTTAAAATATTTTTATACAAGAAAAATTTATAATTTTTATTTATTTCAAAAATACAGTGGTAATTCACTATTTATTTAAGGGTGTAAAAGTAATTGAACAATTTATAGCGAATGTGGCAAACGATATATATTGTCGCTAATTGGACCTGGAAGGTTTAATGACGATGAAAAGATTGATAGCTATGTTTTGGTCGAACAAATTGTTATTAATTGAATTTCTAACGTTTGGTGATGATACCCAAAAGAATTTTGTAATTGAAAGAAAAATTATATTATTATCTAAACGTAATCAATGCATGCAAATTCATATTTTGCTGCTATGACTCATTATCGATGTGATTAAGGCCGCTTTAGGATTGTTAAGTTTTAACAAAAATTTATTTCTACCTTGCCGTTAAAAAAATAAATTGTAAAGAAAATAAATTAAATGTTTAGAAAATTTTATTTTCAAAAGTGCTATAAACTTTAAAAGTAATTTATAAGCGTTTGAAATTTTTACTGTTAAAAAATTGTAATATTATAAATAATCAAAATAGAAACAATATTAAACAAAATTATTTTCATGAAATATTATTACATAAAAATTATTTTTACATAAATAACTATAAATTATACCATAATTTATAATAAAAATAGTTTTGTTCTTTTTTTTTTTTTTCTGAACAGACAATGAAAATTAGACGTGTGAAAGAAAAAATAAATACAACGCAAAGTCAATTACATTTTATGAACAACTCATAAAATATGTATAAGTTAAAAAATAAAGCAATTACCCATATTAACATGATGCTGCATTTGTGCTTGAATGGTGCTAATTAAAATATAAGAATTATAATTTTAAATTATAAATTAAATATAAGTGAAACAAATAATAAAATGAAAAAATATTCTTTCTTAAGTTTTAATAATTATTTTCTAATTAGAGTATAATTTCTTGAATTTGTTTAAAGTTATTTGTGGGTTTCTATTGTATATTTGGTAGAGATTTTCATGGGAATTATGCTTTGTATTTCCCTCCTCTGTGTCTGGAATGGGAAGGTTTTTCTTTCCTTTCTTAGCCGAATTATTCCTAGTTTGGTTGATTCTTTCTTTGTGCGAATGTTTCTTTCTTTTCTGATTACTTTTCCAACGCCGTCATAACGAGAAATTCTGTTTCCAATGATACTGCCTCCATTCTGAAGAAATCTTTTGTGCAAACTGTTGGTGTTTCCAATCCAAAAACTTTTGCTGAAGTTGCAAGTCGGACATCAAAACTCACATGCTTGTTTTTCTCATAACTCTATTCCCTTACCATCTGTCCAGGTTGATATGACTTTTGTTACCATTCTGTTTGATCTTTATCAGCAATAAATATATCTTTTTGAAGCTAATCTGATTAGTCGGTTGCCTTTGCATAAGGGCATATGGCTGGTCAAAACTGATGATATCAAGGTTTCGTTGCAAGCAATTTGGCAAATTCCCGATGAACGGTGCATTATGTGCCTACCTCAAGGATACTAGTGTAAGGTCTGGAGTTGTGGGGCTTGCTCTTTGTCTTGCGGTACTTTTCGTATGTACCAGTGGACTCCTAATTTTAATTCTTAAGAGCCACAAATATAATCGCCTGCCCAAGTTTGGATTTGAATATATGGATTAAATGCAGAGTACAGGCATCCAATTATTCTTATGCATATTGCTCGTGGTGTTCTCAAAATTGATACGACTAATATGGCGCAAAAGTACGGACATAATGCTCGTGTTTCGGTTAAAGTCGATTTACATGCAGATTTCCGACTAATATCACGGTGGAGAGGCCAATTTTTGTTTTCCTGTTGAAATTCAGTATGAAAGATTATCGGTTACCTGCAAGGCTTGTGGGGCTATTGAAGCATGTTAGGATTGTTGCCTTGCATCCATCCCATATTGACTAATTAAATTTATTACTCCTCTCTTTTAGACTATAATAAGAGGGGTATGATGGTTTTAAAAGAGTAGAATAATTGAGAGTATTTGAACTTTGGGTCTTTTGTAAAATTAAGCTTATAAGTCATTTGGATCCTTGAAGGTAATTCAGGCCCTTTCAGTTTAAAATTTTGTACTCTCTTTTATTTGTAAGTTTAGAAGCACTCTCCTAAATTTTGTATTTTTCTATTTTTAAAGATAATAAAATATTTTGCTCGTCTTTACCCGTGGACGTAGATCACTTTGATCGAACCATATAAATATTAGTGTCTTGTTATTTTTGTTTTGTTATTTAGTTGTTTAAAATCTTTTTTGTTAATCTTTCAAGATTTTGGCAACGATGACGATAACAAAGACCCATATTGAAAAGTTTGATCGAAGTGTCAACTTTTTAATGTGGCAGCTCAAGATGAAGGCCATCCTAATCCATGATAGAGTTGAGTTAGCTCTTCAAGAAAACGAGAAAAAGTTTGAGAATTTGGGCGATGATGATTTTGTTGCTATGGATAAAAAGGCGAGATCGTATATTATCTTAAATCTCTCTGATGAAGTTCTCTGGGAAGTCGCCACTGAGACAACTGCGAGAGGTATATCGGAGAAGTTGAAAACTTTGTATATGAAGAAATCAGTGGAGATATATGCTTCAGATGACAGAAGGTACATCTACACTCTCACATCTTGATAAATTTGATTCTATTATTATAGATTTGGCGAATATAGATATTAAAATAGATGATGAAGATCAGGTCCTATTATTATTATGTTCTCTTCCTCAGTCCTTTAAATATTTTTGTGATACTATTTATGGGAAGGATACAATCTCGTATCAAAAAATTAAATCTACTTTAAAATTTAAGGAACAGATTGATAGGGATATAACTGAGAAAAGTAGTGGAAGTCAGACAGAAAGCTTAATTGCTAGGGGCAGATCAGAGAAGAGAGACTTCGAAAATAAAAAATCTAAAACTAGAACTAAATCCAGACATAAGAATTTAGAGTGTAATTACTGTCACAAAAAAGAGCACATTAAGTCTGAATGTTTTAAGTTAAAAAATAAAGAAAAGAATAAGGAGAAAACTATTCAAAAAAATAATGAAACCGCTAAAACTAGTGTTGCAACAGATGAGAGTAGTAAAAATATTTTCTTTATAACTGATGATAGAACAAGGTTTAAGGATGAATGGATTTTAGATTTGGGTTGTTCTTATCACATGTGTCCTAATAGAAATTTATTCTCTACTTATGAGTCATGTAATGGTGGAATTGTTTTAATGGGTAATAATGTAGCTTGTAATGTTATGGGTAAGGGTATAATCCGAATTAAAATGCATGATGGTATTATGAGAACTCTCACTGGTGTTAGACATGCTCCTAATTTGAAAAAGAATCTCATCTCTTTGGGCACCCTAGAGGTACTTGGGTATAAGTATTCAGCTGAACGTGGAGTTTTGAAAGTTAGTAAAGATGCTCTTATGATTATGAAAGCTTGCAAGATTGATAGTTTGTATATTTTGCAAGGATCTTCAGTTACAGGTTCTGTTGTAGTCTCTACATCATCTTTATCTAGTTCTGACATCACCAAATTATGGCACATGCAGTTAGCCCATATGAGTGAGAAAGGCTTAGCCATATTAAGCAAAAGATGTCTTCTTTGTGGACAAAGTACTGGGTCAATGAAGTTGTGTGAGCATTATATTTTTAGAAAGCAAAAAAGAGTTAACTTCAATTCACCAGTAATTCACTGAACAAAAGGTACTTTGGATTATATTCATTCAGATCTTTGGGGACCTTCACATATTCCATGTAAGGGTGGTGCCAGATATATGTTGACTTTTATTGATGATTATTCAAGGAAAGTTTGAGTTTATTTTTTGAAGCAGAAAAATGATGTTTTCTTGACCTTCAAGCAATAAAAAGTTATGATTGAGAAATAGAGAGGAAGACAGATCAAGCGACTTAGAACAGATAATGGCTTCGAATTTTGTGTAGGTGAATTCAATCAATTTTATAAACATGAAGGAATTGTTTGACACCTCACAGTCAGGATGTCGCCTCAACAAAATGGTGTGGCAGAGTGGATGAATAGAACTCTTTTGGAAAGAGCTTGTTGTATGATCTCTAATATAGGTTTGACAAAAGTTTTTTGGACAGAGGCAATCTTTACTGCTTGCTATATTATCAATCGTGCTCCTTCTACAGCTATTAATTATAAAACTCCTGAAGAAGTTTGGTCACGTACTCCTGCAAATTACTCTGATTTAAAAAATTTTGGGTGTCCAGCATATATACATGTAAATAAAGGAAAATTAGAACCTAGAGCTAGAAAGTGTATTTTTCTTGGGTATCCTTCTGGAGTAAAAGGATATAGATTATAGTGTCCAGGTTCTAAATCCCCAAAATTTATAATTAGCAGAGATGTTACATTTGATGAGTTGTCTATGTTGTCCTCAGAAAAGAAGTGTTCTGATTGTGATTCAAGTAAGAATGACAGTATGCAAAAGCAGGTGGAGATAGAGATCGACAGTTCTATTCCTTCTAAGTCAAGTTCCTCTACAACTCAGTCAGAGCCAGCAGAGACATATGAATTTCTAGAAGATAATCCAGAGGAGGAGCAATATTCTATAGCCAGAGACAGACCAAATAGGGAGATTCGACCACTATCGAGATATGCAGATATGGTCGCATATGCTTTGACAATTGCAGAAGAAATAGATGGAGTTGATGAACCTTCTACCTACTCAGAAGAAATTTCTTGTGATGATTCACGCAAATGGTTAATTGCGATGAATGGAGAAATTAAATCGCTCCATAAAAATAAAACTTGGATTCTTGTGGTGCCGCCTTCAGAAAAGAAGATTGTTAGATGCAAATGGGTCTTCAAAAAAAAAGAAAGGTATTCCAGGGGTTGAAGATGATAGATACAAAGTAAGTTAGTTGTAAAGGGCTACAATCAGATACAAGGTATTGATTTTAATGATGTTTTTTCACCTGTAGCTAAGTACAGCTCTATTCGTATTTTGCTTGCTTTGGTGGCCATGTATGATTTGGAGTTAGAACAACTTGATGTTAAGACAGCTTTTCTGCATGGTGATCTCGAGGAGCAAATTTATATGAAGTAACTCAAGGGTTTTGAAGTTAAAGGGAAGAAAGACCATGTTTGCTTGTTGAAGAAATCTCTGTACGGACTGAAACAATCTCCAAGACAGTGGTATAAAAGGTTTAATTCTTTTATATTGAGTCATGGTTATTCACGGAGCATGTATGATGGTTGTAGTTACTTTTGAAAATTAGAAGGTGATTCTTTCATTTATCTGTTACTTTATGTTGATGATATGCTCATTGTTGCCAAGAATCCGAAAGAAATTCAAATTTTGAAGACTTAGTTGAATAACAAATTTGAGATGAAAGATTTGGGAGTAGCTAAGAGAATTCTTGGTATAGAAATTATGAGAGAACAAGGAGGTAGAAGACTGTATTTGTCACAGAAAATTTACCTTGAAAAGGTTTTGGAAAGGTTTGGTATGAAGAATGCAAAAGCTATTAGTATTCCGCTTGCTAGCCATTTCAAATTATCAGCTGCTCAGTTACCAAAGTCAGATGAAGAAAAAGATTATATAGTACATGTACCATATTCAAGTACAGTCGACAATATTATGTATGCTATGATTTGTACACATCCTGATATTTCATAAACAGTTAGTATTGTTAGCAGATATATGTCTAATCCAGGCAAAGAACACTGGCAAGCCGTGAAGTGGATTCTCAGATACTTCCGTGACACTTTAGACACTTGTTTGGAGTTTAGAAGAAATAATGACACTTTGATTGGTTTTGTGGCTTCTGATTATGCTGGAGATCTTGATAAAAGAAGATCAACTACAAGCTATGTATTTTGTGTTGGTAGATGTGCAATTAGTTGAAAAACTACTTTGCAATATGTTATAGCTTTATCAACTACGGAAGCAGAATATATGGCTGTGACTGAAGCAATCAAGGAAGCCTTATGGCTAAAGGGCTTGTTTAACGAATTCAGCTTACATTAAGGTGTTACTACAGTTCATTGTGACAGTTAGAGTGCTATTCACTTAATTAAAGTCAAATGTATCATGAGAGGATAAAGTATATCGATGTGAAATTTTATTTTATTCGAGATATCAAAGCTAAAGGAAAAATTCTTATTCGAAAGATTAGTAACAAAGATAATCCTGTTGACATGTTTACGAAACCTCTTCTAGTTTACAAGTTCAAGCAGTACTTGAGCTTGATTGGTGTTTATTAATTGTGGCTTAAACCCGTTGGGGCTTTAATGGAGAAGGTGGAGCAAAATTTTTGAACCATTTTTTTTTATCTCTTGTGTGCCGGATGCAAGTCAAGGTGGAGATTTATTGGGATTGATGCCTTACATCCATCCCACATTGACTAATTAAATATCCTATTCCCCTCCTTTAAACTATAAATAAGAGGGGTATGTTGGATTTTAAGAAGAGTAAAATAATTGAGAGTATTTGGGCTTTGGGTCTTTTATAAAATTAGGCTTATAAGTCATTTGGGTCCTTAAAGTTAATTCGGGCCCTTTTAGTTTAAAATTTTGTGATCTCTTTTATTTGTAAATTTAAGAACACTCTCCTAAATTTTGTATTCTCCTATTTTGAGATAATAAAATATTTTACTCGCCTTTGTCCGTGGACGTAGGTCACTTTGACCGAACCACGTAAATATTGGTGTCTTGTTATTTTTGTTTTGTTATTTATTTGCTTAAAATCTCTTTTGTTAATTTCCTGGGAATACTTTCCCAACAGATAGAAACTGTTGAGTATGATAGTGGTGCTGTATACTTCACTACAAACTCATATCTGTCTAATAACTCTTTTAGTAGATAATAATCAGATGTCTTTTTCTTATAAGCTTTGTAAAATACATCAACTTTATAGTTTTTTCCTTTTGTCTTTGTCTTGGTGAGATTTTTCCTTGCCTCTATGTGCGTGATTATGTTTGGTAGTAACTTGAGTTTCTAGTGGTTTTATCAATGCTAAAACCCTATTCATGTTGTCTATTTTCTTGTTGTGTTTTAATATGGCATTAATGGTTAAATTCCTTATGAATTCTATTAGCTTATTGTGTCTACATGCAAAGTCTATATTTATGAACATGTTTACAATGTCATATGCTTTTTTATCTGATAGTTCTTCTAGTGCTGGTTCAAAGTACATTAACTCTGTAGGTTTTGGAAAAGTTTTACTAATATGTGGGATCTTTACTAGGTTATGGCATAATGTCTAGCTATATAATATGGATAGGCGCTTTTCTCTCTTCTTGTTCAACATTAATTCCTTATCTTAACAATTAGGTTGTTAACCCAGACTAAAACCTTCATTACCTTTCATAGGTTCCCATAAATTAATGGTGTTATAACAATGTACCTCCAATGGATAGTTATTCTTCAATATCATCTTAGCTATTTCTTAGGTCAACGTGGGTAATCTTGCTCTCTTCACGATAGTCCCCTCAACAATGTATGTTACATTTACAAACTCAAAAGAGTAATAGTAAGAATCATTTTTTCTTTATTCTATGTCTACATATTGTATGGATATGTTCTTCTGAAGGTTTTAAACTTGTTTTCCTTCTACAGTAACTAGTAATTATCGGAAATGTATTTTACTTTCCGATAAAGAGTTGAAAGAATGGCACCAACAGTGTGAATCTATGATCTTTCAAGTAAGATATTGAATGCAACCTTTAAGTTCATCACATGGAGGTTAACTTTAAAAGTCATTAACCTTATTATAATTGGCAATTCGATTTGACCACAACTTCTCTTTTTATTCCATCAAAGGCTCGAATGTTAGTGTCATAACGTCTCGTGTAAAAGTGACCTACTAGTAACTGATCGAGAATGGATTGTGATATTATATTGAGAGTTGAGCCATTATCCACTAGCACTTTTGGTACTACCATACCTTTACATTAAACCGTGGTAAACAAGGCTTTCATATGTCCATGTCTTTATGGTGGAATCTGATTGTCTGAGAAATTAATGAAGTTAGGTGATAGGGTGACACCTATCACGTTTGAGAACTTATGAGTGTCAATGTCCCTTGGTACCTAAGCTTCATTGAGGACCTTCAATAAGGTATTTCAATATGCTTCTAATGTGATTAGCAAAGAAAGAATAGATACCTTAACAAGTATTTTACTTAGCTGCTCTACTATATTATATTCACTTCTCCGAATAATGTTCAAAAAATCCTTAATTTCCTCCTCGCTAATCGAGCCTCTTAATGCTTTCTTTAGATGTTTCTCCAATTTTATCTTTCTCAGGCTGTATCATTCCTTTTTTACCTCTTCTATATCTCTTTAAAGGTATAACATCAGCCATTTTGGATCATACCATTGGAAATATTATCTACTGGCACCACTTGTACTGTCTGATTGATGTATAATCATACAGCACTACGTTGTTGAAAATATATAAGGCTTTTTTTGGTATGACCAAGGTAAAAGGACTATCAATGTGATGGGCGAGTTGTATGGGTTCATTCCTTAGATAGTGGCCACAGTACTTATCTACTTGAAATCTTCTTTGCCTTTAAATAATGCATTAATGCTAGAGCTATTGTGTTTGGGCATGTGTCCTTTGTGATGTTCAATTGTGCTTCGATTGATGCTGGCAAAATTTAAAAGACCTTCTTCATAAAGATCTTGTATGCAGTGTTTTAGAGCTAAGTAATTTTCAGTGCAGTAACTGACACCCCTAATGTGGTATTCGCATACGGCATTGGCCTGTATAATGGTGGAAGCAAATTAGACGAGGTCTCATAGGTTCTGATATTATTCTTCCGTGTGCATTTAGTTGTCTAAATATATTGGTACAGCATAAAGGAAACTTATCAAAGTGCCTCAGGTTTTTAGAAGGCCAAGGTGATATGTTAGAGATTTGAGCTGTATTGTGTAAAGGAATTTGGTTAGGTTAGTGATTTAAGGCAAATTGCGGTGGGTTTGTGTTGTAAGGTGCGTAGTGGGATTGGTATGGATATATATATTGGCCTCTTGATCAAAAATTACCTCTCAAAGCATAGGTAAGTACTAGTGAAAGATAAGTTAGGGAAGAACTATGGTTCTCATAAACTACACTTACTGCTTGATTAAAGTCATCCTTTCTTTTACTCTGATTAATATTTTCTTTACAGTAGCTTGACTTTCTTCACTTTTTATAGAAGAGTTTTGTAACGCTCCATCATCTTTTTTGTCATGCTTACATCAACTAATTCACCAGATTTAAGAGTATCTTCAACTCCTTCTCTAGTAGCTACAACCTCATGGAAGCTGAAAATTGAACAAACTAATAGTCAATCTTAGTATATTTCCTTTATGGGATGAAAAAAATGGTAGTGAGCTCGTGGTCTATTAATAGAGGCTAGACTTATGACGCTACTATATGCCATCTCTGTACATATTTTCTTAAAAGTTTCTACCAATTTTATGCTCATCTTGCCTAGATCCACTCGGGCTAGAGCAATGAAAGTATTGAACGCATATTGTTTTAAGAAGGCAGTGGCTAGATTGTCCTAATAAGTTTTAACTTTGTTCTTCTCCAGTGTTGAGAACCACATATTAGAGACACTAGTTAGGCTTTCTCGAAAAAAATGCATCATCAGTGGCTCGTTGTCATACATTACTAGATGAGCCTTTGGATATCCATTGCTCTCATATTTAGTGAATTTCAGTTTAAACTTGGGTGGAGCAAGTCTATCTAAAATTTTCTCCGTGTAATAACTAAATGGTGTAATAATATTTAAGTTACTGAATAGAAATAAAACTACCGCAATTGTACAAGATAATCCTTCCATATACATGTCATTATTCAATTCGTCGAAAAGATCCACGAATATTAATGATATATTCATACATTGGCGAAACAATTTACTTAACATTTTGTAAAACTGAGGAAATCGATAACATCCAGAGATAGACCTCGATCTTACAAAGAACTAAAGTGACTTTCGTTAAGAGATCCGGCCCATTATTTTTTTTGAAAGGCAAGAGGTAAATTATATTGATAGAAAAAGAAGTATTACGGAGTAGCAGAAAAACATTATAATCAGGCTACAAAATCGCAAAACCATGAGCTCCAGTTTTAGCTGATTATCAGTTAAAAAATTACTCTCACAAAATATGTTGAAACGAAGCAATCTTTAAACTGTCAATTAAGCGCTCAATATGACTGGAAATATGCCTCACGCACCATGAAACAGATAAACGTTTGCTAGCCCAAAGAACTGCACTTTTTGAGTCACTTTCGACGATAATTGGGTGAGAGAAAATCCAAGGCGAAGAGAAGTAAAATGACAAACCACCCTTAATCGCAAAAAATTCAGCAAAGTTTCAATCATGGACTCTAATTGGCTTAGAGAACATAATCACGACTTACTCCACCAATGGCAGCAGCCTCTGGTTTGGCTAGAGCCGAGCCGTCCACATTGAGCTTCATGAAGTCTTTAGAAGGACAATTCCCGAAAGACAAAGGCCGGGGTTTGGGAGGATGGAGGATTTGAAGTGAGTGAAATACAAGAAGAGTTAAGAAGAAAATCAGAAACAGAGGCTATCTTAATTCCTAATATGGTAAAACAGGTCTATCATAATTTTTTTTCATGTAATAACTAAATGGCAATAATATTTGACTTAATGAATAAAAATATAATTACCACATTCTTTGTATAAGATACTTGTTCTTGATACATGTCATTAATCAATTCGTCGAAAAGATCCACGAAATAAGTATAAAGAATTTTCATATAATCTGGTAATTCGTCCAAAATTAACAATTGCGTATTAAAATATTAAAATATGACACTTGTAGCATGGTTAGGTTTTGAATAATATCAAACGCTGACCAAGGGGAAATTCAGAAATTGAAAATTCTATTCTATTCTGAAAAACATTTTTCATAAGGTATATAGATCATAATTTATGACGTCAAGTATTTTTTTAGGCCAAAACTTTAACTAATTTAGTGTTTTAAGACTCAGATATTTTGACTTTTACTGTGACTTTAAAGTCATGACTGTTATAAAATTAAAAAAAAAATAGTATAAATATAGATATAATAATAGCAATATCAAAAATATAAATTTTTATATATATTCTTTTTATTAAAATTAACGTGCAAAATTAGATTGTTATGGCATTCCCCACATATTTTATTTTTTATTTTTATGTATTTTTTCTTGTACTCATGAAAATATATATAAGTCGTGGTAATTATATAATACAACCACATCAGTTTATTCAAAAAAATTTTATTCCTAACAATAATATGAGTATAACATACAAATTGTCTTAATAAATAATTAATAAGTACTTTTAAATATTATATTGTCAAAGTTTCTTCCATTTATAGTCGTGCCAAACATATCTATAATCTCAATTATTTTTTTCTAAAATAATTTGTTTTTCATTATTAAACTAGAGGTTATCAAGGAATCATGCATAGCATTAAATAGGGACTCGCCGAATATACCAACTATGCCTAACATGTGAAATGGGATAATAATTTTCATTCAGTCTAGTAGCGGAGTCAGAAATCTAAATTAGGGGGGACAAAAATAAGATTTTATTCATTTTAAAGGAGAACTTAAAAAAAATATTTTATTTATTAATTTAAAATTTTATGAATTTTTAAAATTTGCAGGGGCCATAGCCTCCTCGTTATTATGCTGGCTCCGCCTCTAATTTAGTCAATCAATTTTTTAGTGTATTTCTTATCCTTTGTCTTCATCTTTTTAAACTTTTATTTCATGTACAGATGTCGTTTATATTTATTATTGATATATCAATGAAAATCAAAACCCATCTCATAGATTGATCACTTGAATGTTTCATATTAATTTGGTACAATAATACCTACTTAAAAGCTTTTTAAACTCATGTGTTTGATTATGCATTAATTTAGGTAGGTGGATAAAACCATTAAAGCATTGCCACACGTGTAACAATTACTACATTACCATTATAACATGATGTATTGCAACTAAAATTAGAGAATGTGACAACAATTAAAGGCATTGAAGAGAAGACAACCGTTAAAATTCTTTTGTAAATGGACACCAATGTAATTCCAATTAAAATTTCAAATTCTAAAGATTTTTTTGGATCTCAATGTTTTCTTGTCCAAGTTTTTGGTTCTTTGATAATAATTATTACTTCAATCATTACATCCTTGTCCCCTTACCAAAATTTGCAAAATTTCTGAAAACTATTTTTTCTTTTCTATTTATAGCTTTCACTCTCTCGAGTTAATTATATACTTATGTCATGGGGTTTGTATCATCCTCCTTCCCAATGCCTCTAAAGTTTCTTCTTTTTATTTTCATGATTCTGAAAATAGGGAAGAGATCCAAAACCAATGATAGATCTCCAAAACTACCACTAGGACCATGGAAATTACCTATCGTAGGAAACTTGCACCAGTTTTTTGGTTCATTGCCTCATCGTGCACTAACAAATTTGGCAAAGGAGTGTGAGCCCTTCATGTATCTACAAGCTGGAGAATTTCCCACAATTGTTATTTATCACCAGGAATTGAAAAAGAAGCGTTGAAAACTCATGATATTAACTTTGCAGCAAGGGCTCAAACACTAGCAGGAAAAACCATGACGTATAATTCTAGTGGTTTGGTCTTCACTCCACACGGCGATGATTGGAGACAACTACGAAAAAGAAGCGTCATGGAGACTTTAAGCATGAAAAAATTTCAGTCTTTTCAATCAACAAGAGGGAAAGAGATGTCTAATCTCATTAATAAGATTGTTTCAAAATCAGGACCAGTGATTAATCTTACTTAAAAATTGGTCTCGTTATCGTATACTATCACTTCAAAACTAGAGTTTGGCAACACATGCAAAGACCAAGAAAAAATCTTATCGACCGTTAAGGAAGTTGCCAAAGTAATTGGAGGTACGAATGTAGTAGATGTGTTTGATAATGTGATTTTATCACTTTATATTTGTTATGATTTTGTGAGTCATATAGTGTCTTTTGTAGTATTTAATTAAGTTTTTATTTTTCTTTCTCTAGGTTTTGCAGAATCAAAGATGGAAAGACTCGTTAAAGTGCTTAAAGTAAAAGAAGGGTGAAATTTAAAGATTAAAGAGTCCACATGTTGGGGCTGCAACGCCAAATTAGGGTTGAGGTACAAAATTTCCAGAAAGTCGGGGCTGTAGCCCAGGCCGCGCCAGCCCCTGGCTCCTAAAAGGAAGAGTGCCAATTTGGGGTTGCAGCAGGAAATTCTAGATTGCAACCCTAAAAAGCAAAATTCTCTTTTCTTTTCTTGTTCAAAACCCTTAAGAAAGGCAGACTATAAATAGATTATGTTTATGGGATAAAAGGGTTATTAGAGAGAGACCCAGCAACCACCATTTTTAGATTTTTCAAGCTTATCTCTTGAAGACTAAGAAGAAGAGACTTGAAGACTAGACACCACTCCTTCAAAACCTAGAGTTTTCTCTTTCTTTTCTCTTAGATTTTGAGTTTATTTTGCTAAAATGATTATGTATTTCATATATATTGTTATTGAACTTATTTCCATGGATGGTTATACTCATTAATCTAGAGAATTAATAAAGCTATTGTGAACTTTGTTGGAATGCTTGTTTGCTATTAATAAAATTCATTTATCTAATTTTGCTCTTTGTGCTTAATGTTTAGTTTTAATGACAACTAAACTGATTGAAGATGATGCAAGAAATTTGGGCTTAAAAAAATTAGTTTTATGTATGTGATAAAACTTGCACAACTTAAATGATAATTTACCGAAAAATAGTTATTCACTAAGCAACAATTTTTAGAGTTTGACCTTAATGAATACATAATTTATTTAATTTGAATAGGAATATTAGATTAAATTATTATGTATGTGATGTCATTGATATTCAAAAGATGAAATGGAATTAATCACTAATCCCTATTAATTAATAAATTGAATGAAATTTCTAGCTATTGAGTGTGAAATATAGTAAACTTAATTGTAATTAAATCCCTTAAGCTTAGTTCTCATTAGAGTTTCTCTCTTAATTATTGTTTAATCATTAGTTAGGTTTAATTTAGTTGTAAATTGTTCATTTTATACTTACCTAGATAAATTAAACCATTCTAATTACAGTAATTAATTTCACAAAACATTTTACAATTGTCGTAAGAACGATATCCTATGTTTTATATAGTACAAAACTGACACCATGTGTTTATGATATTTTTGATTTTTGCATTTTGATTTTGTAAGGCAAACACCATCAATCATATTTCTTTCATCCATCAATAGAATCAAGTCTTAGGTAAAGAAAATGCATCAACAAGTAGAAAAAATTATTTCAGACATTATCGATGAACATAAAAGGCTGACGGCAATATTAAAGGCGGGCAAAAATGGAGAAGATAAAGATCTAGTAGATGTTTTCTTGAGCATTCAAGAGCACGGTAATCTTAAATTTCCCATAACTACGAACAGTATCAAAGCGATAGTCACTGTAAGTATTTTCATTTCCTTCTATTATACGTATAGGTAATTTCCTTAGGATTAGAAATTGTGGATCCAAATCCTTCGATTTTTACCTACAACTTGTTTTTAGATTTCAAGTAAAATTTGAACTTCTCTTTACAACTCAAGTAGAAAATGAAATTATCTTTTTCTTATCATGTAAATATTCTAGAAGTTGCACCAATAAGTCAACAAAAAGCTTTAGTTACACAGGCAAGCTTGGTCTATGATAGGAAGCGCATATACATTTGTATTTAGAAGTTTGAATTTGAGAAAATTTTTAAAACTACCATAGAGGAGTAAGATGTGTTGACTTTTCTTGTGATCTGGCTTGTTGCCATAAGAAGGAGGTATTAAACAAGCCTCCTTTATATTTTTGCTTTTAGTTTAATAAAGGACCATGTTCCTATTTAGAATTTATTTAATTTATTTTTTGTTCTTTAAAAAAAATGTGTATATTGTATTTACAGCACCTTTTTGTCATTTTTACGCTCTTATATTTCCAACTTATTTTCTTATCACAATTTAATACTTTTTTTCTTTAGGATGAATGTCTACAATCTTGTGAATAATATCATTTTTGAATTTGGATATGATTGGGAAGACTCCATCTATCCTGTGGAAGAGAAGGAAGAACTAAAACCTTCACCAAAGATAACTAAATTACAGAGCCCTACAATAAGCCCAATCAAATGAAGATCGAAATAATGAACTTAGGGACTCCAAAAAAATCCAAGAAAATAAAGATCAATGGCTAATTATTGTCCAAAGAAAGACAATCTCTTGGAGATATATTTAGATTGGATCCCAACATAGTAGTCCACGTCATTCCCATTGAGCCCAGATTTCCATTAATGAAACAAAAGCTTAAAAGAATGAAGCTTGAGATTCTTTTGAAAATTAAAGAAGAGAAGTTGTTAGGAGATAAGTTCATTAAAGAGGTAATGTACTCATAATGAGTAGAAAATATTATTTTGATTGTAAAGAAGGATAGAAGAATTCAGATGTACGTTAAGATCTGAACAAAGTGAGCCTAAAAATGATTTGCCATTATCTTACATTCTGACATTAGTAGACAATACAGCTAAATGAGCTCGATTCTCATTTATAAATGGGTATTTAAGGTACAATCAGACACTCATGAATGAAAATGGTAGACTCAAAGTCATATCTACCACCATATAGAGAATGGAGGCAATCCCTACCCTTTTGGCATGTGAAATAAAGGAAATAACCTCTATACAATTAGAAATCTGATTAGCACAAATCTTGGCAAAATTTGAATTAAAGGAGGCAGACTTAATACAAAAAGGAATGGATTGCCTAAATTTACTTGATGAAGAATGACTTACTATTTTATACCACATTCAATATTATCAATAAAAGATGGTGACAACATACAACAAAATGTTTAATTTAGAAAGTTTCAAGAGAGAGACTTGGTATTAATGATGACTCTCCCAAACAAAAGGAGTCCCGGAAGAAATTTGGCTTTAAACTTCAAAAGATCATATGTGGTAAAAAATTGCTTTCTCTGGTAATGCACTGATACTAGCTCATCTTGATGATACAGAACTCTAACATTTGACCAAGATAGACGCAATTAAGTGGTATTATGCATAAATGAGGACTCCAACAAAAGAAAAAAGAAAAAAAGAGAATTTTTTTTTTTGGAAATCATAGATTTTATGATGAGACTTTGCCAAACCCTTTTGTCCAAACACCAAACTCTTCACCATCTTCTTCACTTCAAAAAACATAATTGAATTATATTTGACTTGATCCCTTTTTAAGGGTATGTAGATAGCTTGGTAATTAAATCAAATTTAGTCTAACCTCTAATACAAACCATAATTTCTTCCTTGTCCATTCAAGGTTAAACAAAAATCTCACACCTTCTTTTAATTCCCAATGGAATAAACTATATAGGTAGCTTGGGAAGCAAACCAAGTTCAGTTTAACCTTAAACACAATCCACAATTCTTACCTCACTACCTAGACATAGTAGGCAATATACCTTAGTTTAAACCCTATTTACCAAACATTATAAAGTAAATTTACTCAAGGTCTATTAGAGTTTTATATCTTTAGGCTCGAATGAGAGTGGATACCTTACATGAAAAAAAGGAAAAAAGAAAAAAGAGATTCTTTAGTAAAAGTATATCTTTTTTTCTCAAAAATCTCTATACTTAAACTCATGACTGAGTAAAAGATCCCTTTAAAAGTTACCTTCCTTCTCAAGTGTAATATATACGGGTGATAATCCATTCATATCGATCTCTACCTTTTCTATCCAAATGGCCTAAACATAAAAATCATTCTATTAAAAAGTCATCCTTTTATTCCATTCATAATATCCAAAACCTTTTAATAAACCATCAAAGAATTCAAGATATAAAAAAATGTTTGTTAGATTGAAAACCTGAAAAGGCGACTTACGCAGAAAAAATGCTTGGATGAAAACTTAAAAAGCCAACTTAGCTTAAAGGAGTGGGTCACCAATTGATAGCAAATTTAGAAAAGGGGTGAAAAATTTAATGAGTAAGGTTAACGGTGAAAAGGTGAAATCAATAATTTTAGGATAATGGAGTCAACTCAATGTATTCAGAAGAATAAAATGATTTTATTCAAAGAAAATGGACAGCTCAATCTCCCTAAGCTATAAATTTTCTATCCCTTTAGTTTTGTTCCCTCATATCTAAACTTTAAAAACATCTTTATTTCAATTCTTGTTTTTCGTTCACAAATTGTATGCTATTAGGTTGGAACATTTGTGCTTTACAAATTAAACTCGGTTAATATTAAGAAATATAAAATAAATATTTTGATAAATTTTTAACTTTGAACTGGAAGTTTTAGGATATATCAAAATAGTTAAAAAATCCAGACAAAATTCTAAGTTGAAAATGGTTAATGCAAATTAAATATGTAGATAGATGAAGCCTCATTGTCAGTCCTTTGAGACATAATTAGACACAACTTTAATTATTCATCTTGTTTTTTCAGATGTAGCTAGATGAAGTCTTATTTATTTCATCTTTTTAGACATCGTTAGATGCGGTTTCAATAATTCATCATCGTTAGATGCAATTTCAATAGTTCATCTCATCTTTTTAGATATAGTTAGATGTACCTTTATTTTATCTGTCTTGTTTTTTTAGATGTGGTTAGATGCAATTTCAATAATTCATCTTTGTCCTTTTAGATGCATTATCATCTCATTTGTCTCGTCTTTTTAGATGTAATTAAACGTACTTTTCAATTTTGTTCGTCTGGTCTTCTTAGATGCAGTATAGACACAATTCCATTCATTTGTCTTGTTCTTGTAGAAATAGTATAGATATAGTTTTAATTTTGTCTCATTTTTTCGATATAGATAAATGTAGTTTTATTTATTTATCTCATCTTTTTGGACGTAGTATAGATGTAGTTTTAATTTTTCTCTCGTCTTTTCAAATGTAGATAGATATAGTTCCACTCATTTGTCTTGTCTTTAGATGCAACTTCAAATCAATTTTATCTCGTCTTTTTAGACGTAGTTAGATATAATTTTAATCATTCATCTTGTCTTGTTATACGTAGTTAGACGTAGTTTCATTTTACTCATCTTATTTTTCTAGATGTGGTATATATGTATCCTTTCAATTTTATCTTGCCCTTTTAGACATAGTTAGACACGGTTTCAAACAATTTTGTCTCGATGTAATTAAATATAGTCTCATTTCATTCTTCTCATTCTTTTGGATGTAGTATAGATGTAGTTTTAATTTTGTCTCGTCTTTCTAAACATAGATAGATGTAGTTTTAATTTTGTCTCGTCTTTCTAAACATAGATAGATGTAATTTCATTCATTTGTCTCATATTTTCAGATATAGTACAAACATAGTTTTAAATTCATCTCATCTTTTTAGACATAAATAGTCGTAATTCTATTCACTCATCTCGTCCTTTTAGATATAGTATAGATATAATTTTAATTTCATCCTGTCTTTTAAAATGTAGTTAGACATAATTTCAATCGTTTATCTTGTTTTTCATATGCAAATAGACAAAGTTTCATTTGTCTTTTCTTTTTAGGCATAGTTAGATTCAATTTCAATCAAATTCATCTTATCTTCTAGGACATAGTATAGACATAACTTTTTCATCTCATCTTGGTAGAAGCAGTTAAATGTAGTCTCAATCAATCGTCTTCATCCTTTCAGACAAAGTTAGACATAGTGTCATTTCATCATCTTGCCCATTCAAACGTAGTTAGGCGTAATTTTTTTGTTGTCTCGTCCTTTCGGATGTAGTATATATACTACCTATATTTTATTCATATTATCCCTTCTAGACATAATAAGATACAATTTCACATTTTATTATTTATTTATTTATTTATTTATTCAAATATAATGGTTAATCATCTTCCAAAAACATAGTTTCATCCTAGTGAACGTATACCAATCTCTAAGAATGCCCAACAATAAAAACTTCCCAGTGAATACCCTTGATTACAGTTCTCTAAAAATAAAATTGGATTATTATGTTATCTTTACTTTTCATTTCTTTGAAAAGAAAAGTAAAGAGGAGGTAATTATCATACCCTAATTTAGTTTTTATTTAAAAAAAGAAACTAAAAAGTAATGGAAAGTGGAGGTTAAAGAAAAGTAAGGAGTTATGGGAAGTTACGAAGAGTTGAAAGTTAAAGAAAAGTGGGGAAGGTAGGGGCGGTTATAAAAAGTGAGGAGTTAAGATTTTGCCTATAAAAAGAGGATTGAAGGATACGTAGAGGGGGGATTTACGCAGAGAGAAAAAAGATACGTACACAGAGAAAATAGATACACCAAAAAGAGGAGAAGATGTATGCAAAAAAAAAAAAAGAGAGAGAGAGATACACAAAAGAAAAAAGAAAGAGGAGAGAAAGGAAAGACAAGAGAGAAACGGAGATAAAAAAACACATGGAGAAGGTAGGGAAGAAGGGAAGATACGTGAATACATAAAAAAGGGAAAATATGTGAAGCAATGAGGAAGAAATAGGTATTTATTTATATATATATAATTAAAATTTAATTATGTTTATCTCTTTATTTATTCTATTTATTTTATTTTATTTTTGAGTAAATTAAAATTTATATAGATAATATGTAAAAAATGGATGTAACCCTATTTTAGTTTTATTTGGATAATTTCATTTAGGTTTATTTTAGTTAATTTTGATTAGGTCCCAAAATTTAAAATTTCTTTCAATTTAATCCTAAATCTAAATTTAAATATTTATACTTTGACTTAGATGTTTATTTAGTTTGTGAATTAACCCAAATTAATTTTATTTTTGATTTAGCTAAAATTTATGAAATATTTACAATTTAACCCAAAGGATTAAGCTTTAGATATTCATGAAATTGGCCTAAATCTTTAATATATTTATGAATTCGGCCAAAAAAATATTTTTATTTTTTAAATTTAATTTAAACATTAACTAAAAATAATGTAGGACATCTAAAATGCATATTCTTGTATTTTAATTAATTATTTAAAATAATAATTAAAATTAACCAAGATAGAGGTAAGACATCCAGAATGTCTACTCTTCATCTTTGATTAATAAAAATTTATTTAATATAATTAAATTTTAATCAAAGAAAAATAGGCCATTTAGGATGCTTATTCTCGTTTTTAATTAATCTTTAAAAAATAAATTAGTCAAAATAAGGTAGGATATTTAAAATGTTTATTTTTTTTATTAATTAAAATTAAATTTTCTTTAATTAATTAAATATCTTAGGTAAGGTAGAATGTTTAGGATGTTTACTCTTTTCTCATTTAATTAAATTTTTCGCTAATTAAATAATGACTAAGATAAGATAGTGTGTAATGCCTTGCATTTTTATTTAAGGGTATTTTAATCATTTTACCCTAAAAAGATACTTTTATCATTTTGAAAAACTTTGTTTTAAGGTATATTATTAGTGAGTGGGCTCATAGTGATGATTACTAAGTGATTTGATAAGTTTTGGATGAAATTTATTAAGTTTTGAAAAATGCTCATAAGGTTCTCACTGCACACTTGAGATTTTGAGTTGAATATCTATTGATTAAAAAATCCAAATGATGGACCATTTGTTTCTAATTAAATAAGACTCAAATACAAACGAAATGAATCAAATTTGAATTAAATTTGAGGTTATATGAGAGAGAATCAAAGTGAATAATGAACCAGGTCATTATCAGATTTTTATAAGAATTTTGGGTGGATATACTTTTGACTTAAATTTCTACTGATTAGGATGGAGTTCTGATATAAGGTTTATTTTTACTGAAAGAGAGAAGAAAGATAATTCTAAAGAAAGAAATGGTAGTGAAATCGAACTTCGAACGAGAGAGAAAATGACATTGAAATATAGGGAATTGAATGGTAATTGTCACCAACATAAAGGTGCCAAAAAAGGAGTCGACACCCAGCCTAAAGGTGTCAATACCCCGGCTTAAAGGTGTTAACATATTACATGATTTTCACGTTATTTTCGAGCAAATATTGATATTTATTGTACAATAAGCATAAGGTATTATAAATAGAGGCTAAGGTAAGAAATGGATCAAAAAAATTTTCTTCTATTATCATCTCTTTCATGTTTGAAGAAGAAAACACAATAGAGAGAGAGTAGAGAGAGAAAGAAAGATTATTCGATCATAACTTTGCAAATACTTATCTGATTGATATACCATTTACACCATTGAACTTGTGTCAATGAGGAGAATCTGATTATAATCATGGATTACCAGAAAAGTTATCAGAACAGTAACCAAAGATTATTGAGATTTTGATAAAAACTGGAGATCTTCTACTAAGAATGAAGAGAGGGTTCTTCTAAGCTCATATTAAGGTATTTGGCATCGAATACTAGAGCGAAGGATTGAGGAGCAAAGTGAAAAAGTTATAGAGAGTTGTTAGTGTGTATGCCTTAGAAACCATTCGTGTTGTCGGTTTCAGGGCTTATGATCTTTATAAACTTTTTATTTATTAATAAAAGAAGTAGTTTTTTATTTACATACATTAGCTGTTTTCTTTATTTTTCATACAATGAATGAAGAATGTATGTAAATTGTCCGAATAATTTTATTTAATTGTTAAATAAATTATCAAATTGTTCCCTACATATATAGTGTTGAATGGACAACTATATCACATAGTAGGCACACTAGTTATCGCTTAATGATATTCTATAATAATATATGTAGGCTAACAATATAAATATTGTTATAAAGACATTAGTGTGGATTTATAGTTGATGAATTATTTATCGAACAAGATTGAATATCGATGAATTACATGGTATGCATATAGTTAATGATTTATTGATAGATTATAATAGTGTACGACGTAATCATTTGACCTGAGACGTTTGAAATCGAACTTTGTATAGATGGGTATATTTTATATGGTGTATACATGCGGGGCTAATCACGTCTTATACAAAAAGTCAGTTTGGGTATACTTTATTCATATAGTTATTTGGTTGACAGTCAAGAGGGAATCAGTTGGCTTACCATATTAGACTGAGAATTACTGTTGTCTTAGTCTAAGTCGAGTTCCTAATCGAATATCGATATGATATCTTGATTATAAGTTGATGGCTATCGCATAATATTGACATATGATCGACGATTCGAATGAGAGTTAAAAATAGGGTTTTGATAATCCATGAACCCCTATCTCGATTAGGATACAACAACGGAAGCATATCACTCACATGTTATGTGCAATCGATAAAAGGTTTGATAAATATATTTTTTCATCATGACTCAAGGACTATAGCACACTACTAGTGTAAAACCCGTCCCTTAGTATTATGAGCCTAATAGTAAATCCCTCAAAAGTTTTCATGCATATCGTCATATTTAGATTATACACGAGAGGGTATAAAACTTAAAGAATGTGTCTTGAGTAAGATTATAGTGTAGGATATAAGCTTATGATAAAGAACTAGATTTTTGACCCTAAAATCATCTCTAATTGAGAAAAATTTCTTCTTATTTTTGTAGAGCTCAGAGAGAGCTTTCTATTGATATATTATGGGCTTCGAGCGGATATCCGAGCTAAAAGTTATGGCCAATTAAAGTTATAGTCCTCGGAAGGAGCATCAGAAGCAAAGGTATCGATACGTTTGGGGAAACGTATCAATTTATTGAGATTGAGGCCAAGGGTATTGACACGTTTGTGACGGAGATGAAGTCCGCTTGCGTTGAAATGTATCGATACCTTTGGTCGATTTCACAGCCTATTTACGCAGGGAAGGGGGATCGTCTTCCTCATTTCAAATTTCTGATTTCTCTCCCTCCATTTTTGACAGAACCATTCTCTTTCAACTCTCAAAACTGATATCAGCTATTCCTCCATCAAACTTCACCATTTTGGTTCCTATAAACTCATAATCAATACCAAAACTCAGAAACCTCCTCAAATCAGAGTTCCACATGATAATTCGCGAGGAATCACGAAGAAAGGGTGATGGTGAACAATAGTCAAGTAAGAGAATCGAGTAAAAAGGGACTCAGAACACTTCTATTACCTTGGGTAAGTTCATCCCTAAGCTCATTTCTTCATTTTAAGCCTTTATTATACATGAATCACGAGAATAGGTTCTAGGATTATTGTTCACAAAACCCTAAAATTGAAGATTTTCTAATTTTTCATTGATATCGATAGATTAGAAGGCTTTGATAGCAAATGGTATTGAATTGATGAGAAAGATGAGTTCTAGGAGTGGGGTTGTGAAGGGTAGTATGTTTATAGAGAGAAAGGGTAGAGAGAGAGAGAGAAAAGAGTGCGAGAGTTGTATGAGCATGCATTATTTCATGCACACACACTTGTTCAGATCATGAATCTGTGTTGTATATGTATCCAAGAGCGACAGCGAGGAGGATACCGAGAGGGTGGTTTTTCACCCCAAGATTATGAGTGGATGTTCCTTTCCTTTTGCCTCTGTTATTGTTATTTTTGAATGAATATAATGTTAGAGATGATAACATGTGAATATATATATGAATGTATGTATATGGATACATAACTGAAATGAGGAGGCGTTGGATGTTTGTTGTGTGGTGGCCAGAATGGCCCCTTATTTATGATAGAGATAAATTTGATGTAAAACTTAGATTGTCATAAATGTGAGACCGGAGGCCTATTGTGCTTATGCTTGATGATATTGTGATTTTAAGACCGGAGGCCATTTTATTTATATATATGTGAATGTGGCATAATTGAGTGTAATGGTCGGGGTGCCATATTTGTTGATTTGGCTTTATGAGCCAGTATATTTTTTTATTATTTTAGCTTTGTGAGTCATAGATGATATTTTGGCCTAGTGAGCTAACAGTTATTTGATTTGTCCTAATGGGCCATTGATATCGATTTATTATTTTGTATGCCATGTTATTTACTATCTATGGGTGAGGATTGACCATACAACTCTTAGAGAGTGGGTGAAAACCAATAGACCTAGAGGTGAGGATTGTCCATATAGCTCATGTGGAGTAGGTGGAATCCAATAGACCCCGGAGTGTGGATTGATCATACAGTCTAAAATGGGATGGATGGAATCCATATATCCAGGCTAAAATATGCTAGCCTTATTCTGTTATATTAGACATGGGCACATATCCCCAACCAGGGTTGAGGATCGGCCATACAGCTTAGATGGAGTAGATGAGATCCTATAGACCGAGGGGCTATACATATTTGAGATTAAATCGATTTTTTAGATATGTATATAATGCCATATTTTACTATGTTTGATTTGTGTGATTACGAGGGTGTTCCGTAATCAATGTTCGGCCTCTAATTTTCTATTTTGTGTATTTGTCTACTCACTGAGTATTTTTTCAAATACTTACCCGTCACTTCTCATTTCAGGTTAGTGTAGTCGGGCACAACGTAGCATAGCTGAAGCGAGACTTCAACACAGTTTTCAGGTACTCGACTCAAAATTTTATATTATGGTCCATTGTATGTAAAAATATTTGTAATAAAGTGATTTGATATAATTTGGTTTGGCCAAGAGTATTTTGTAATGTATTTTGAGAAAATACATATATAATACATGTATGTTTGAAAATCTTCCAATTTATATTATTTTGTGTTATTTTTGAAAATGAGCTTGAAAATAGGTACCAGTGCCTTACGGGTTCTAGGAGTGCATTCTAAGTAATAGGATGTGTTCTTGGAATTCGTGGCAATTATCACGTGATCGACTAGGATCGGGTCGTGACAGCTAGATACTAACCATAGTCGATGAACAATCAAAATGTTCGGAGCTGAAAAGTTCGGCACTATATTCACAACTAAGTCATGATGAACCTTCATGGTCTACCAAGATCTTCTAAAGCTTCTTCACATGAGAGAGAGATAAAATATTATTGAAAGAGGGCTAGCACCATCATGATAATATATAAATAGGTCAAAAACGATACGTATAATAGTTATACGTATTAATGACTCTTTAAGGTGTTAAAGAGATGATATATTAATATCATTAGGTTATTTAATGTAAATAACTTGCCAAATTTGATAATAATAATTATTAAATATGTTAAAATATGATAGTAAGGCAAAATGATAAAAATTAAATGAAATAGTTTCATTTAATGCAAAATGATCATTTTGCCCCTAATGTGATACATATGTGTAATTTATTGTAAATTACATATTTAAATTTGATAATTTTGATTATTAAACATATTAAAATATAATTTTAATAGAAAATAATAAAATCTAAATTAAAATATTTAATTTAGATGAAAAATACTATGTTACCCTTATGTGTAATTATAATCAAGAGCATTATGGTAATTGTATCATAATTATGGATTTTGTTTAATATATTATATTAATTAATTTGATCATTAAATGAATTATTTAAGTATTAAATAATAAAATAAAAATTGATTTTTATTAATAGCCACAAATTAAATATATGTCATTATATAAATGGTTTATATTTTGATTTTGTATTTAATTTCAATTGGTCCAAGTGTATAGTTGCATCCTACAAACATGAGAGGGATTGTAGCACATCATTTTTATTTATTTAATATATTTATTAGATAAATACTAATTAAAATAAATAAAAAATATTTCAATAATGGTCATCTCTCTCTATATATTTCAGTCACATGGAAAGAAGGTTAAGGATGATGCAAAGTGAAGAGGAACTATGATTTTGGGTATCATTTTCATCATTTTTGAAAGAACTTAATAAAAGCAATAAAAACTCCAAGGTATTCCTCTTCAAAATATTCTACCTGTCTTATTTAATTTGGTTTAAAATTTTTAATAATTCAATATTTAAACTAATTAAGATGATAGAAAACGTTAATGGATGTTTCATGACTTTCATCTATCATAATCAATTCTGTTTAAAATTTTTAATTTTTTAATGTTTAAATCAATTAAAAGGAGGGAGACACGACCAAGATGTCCTAACTCATCTTAGTCAAAAAGATTTTAGGCTTTTTTTTTTTTTTTTTGTTATTGTTTTAACCCAAACTCAAATTCAAATAAGCAAAGGAAAAAATGAAACTATTTAAGAACTTCTCATTTTATTAAAAACAAAAAATAATAAATTGTCAAGAAAATGCAAATTACTATTTATAGGTAAAATCGAAAGCTTCAGACTACAAATATCATCTCCTCCATTCAAATTATAGAATAAGATTTTAGGAACTTCCAAACCAAAATTTATCTTGATCGAACGGTTACAAATTCGTATAGATATTTAATGAAAATTGAACAGTATAAGTAAATCCACAAATATGAGTTATTATTCGTAGACTAGATCTGAGATTAGAGACCATAAAATACTATTTTCATGGTTCAGGTTGTAGAATAAAATATCAAAAAAGTTCAGATCAAATTTTAACCTAATCTAACAGTTAATAAAATTGTATGGAATATTTGATAAAAATTAGATAATGTAGGAGAATTTATAACTTCTCTCTTTTCTCTCTTTCTTTTGAACGTGAATATTCCTCCCCTTTTGGAACGTGTGTGATTGTCTTTTTTGTGAAATTTTTTGCACCTGAATCCTTTCAACGTGTGTTCGTTTTTTATCATTGTCTAAACATCTCTCCTCTTTATATAAGTGAAACCAACGGAACGAAATAAAGAAAAAATCTTTAATTATTTCCTTTTGACTGTATGATTCTTCACGACTGATTTGTAAAGTATCGTTAGTCTTTCCTTATGCATACGTGGAATTCGCAATTTCCTTTTGTCATTGGGATCTTTTTCAAAGATTTGTTTCTAAAGTTTTGAAAAAGAAATGTAAATTTTCCTTTCATCTTGATTTCCTTCCAACAACCTTTTCTTACTTTGCATCCTTGGAAAAAGGTCCACTGCCTTCCATTCTAGGCTTGCCTTTTGTAAGATGATTTTGAAGCAAATATTGAGCTTCCCTTTTTGTGATGATTTGGAAGAAGGAACCATTGGTTTTCTTTTCGTAAGGTGACTTGGAGGAAAGAATCATTGCATTCTCCTTTTGTTTTTGGAAACCTTCAAGATTTTTTAGCTAGTTTTCTTTGCAACAGTGAACTCAAGGGAGCAAGAAATGAACTTATTCCAATTTTGAATTTGCCTAATTTTTGATTGTATCCTTTTGCTTTGAGATTTTGGGATTCTGGCCCCAAATTTCTTTAAACTGCAGAAAATAATTAAGCTCTTAGAAATGTTGCGATTAAAACATTTTGCCTATTTAATCTAATTAATCTCCATTTAATTTTCATATTAATTTCCAAAATTTTTATATTTAATTTAGACTCCTTGATTTTGAGAATGTTAAAAGATTTAATTGAATAAAATTGATGGGATAGACTCGGATTATGACACAGAAATTACAATCCCACAAATAGAATCCACGAAGTTCAAAAAAATAATCAAGACTTATGATGTAATCAAAGTATTTTAGAGAATTTTTCACAATCGAGAGGAATTTAAAAACAAAAATTTTAAAACTGTTAATTGAAATTGTAAGGGGATTTTATCGAGGCCCAGCCCAGTGGTTCAGGTCCATCTCCACGTCCTTGTCTAAGTTTACTATGTACATATATCCAACAGGCTCCCTTATATGGTGTCGTTCCGATAAGCTGGTCAAGCCCACGTAAGGTTGCCTAATCGCCTTGGACACTCTGTCCAAGAACAACTAGTCAGGGACTCTTCTTCGAAAGTCAGTCACTGTCAACTTGCATTCGGGTTGGAGCCTCCTACGACATATACCCTCGGAGTCGGGGGGTCGGATCGACGGTCTACTACGCAACAGTCCAGATCTGCAGATATTCGGGGTATGCTAGTCCTCGCCCCTCCGTCTCTAGGCGACACCGAAGCTACACTCTGCAGCATCAAAGTCTCCCGAGAGCCAGGGGACTTCATTCTCGGGAGAGCTGGAAGTGATGAGTACATAAAAGTGTATGTGTATTAAGGGTTAAATTTATCATTTTACAATTAAAGTATGATTAACTCTCTCCATTTATGCATATTTCTAGTTTTTGATATAAAATGTACTTTGTTTGTAATTTCAG
>JAVXUL010145586.1:0-14507 GCA_035590515.1 Trichilia minutiflora
ATTTAAAAATCTATTTTTTATAAATAGCATAATTTTATTGCATATAAAAGCCACTGACAGTCTCGGGATGCCCAGGGCCAGGGTAATCCCCGAGAAAGGTAGTCAGCCCAATGATTTTTGATATATGATTTGAGGTTTCGAACTAAAAGAATTGATTTTCATCAACTATACCTAATGTATTTTAATTGTTCTTTTATATTTATAAATTAAGTATTAGTTATTTATGTTTACCTTTAATTCACTCACAGAGTATACTTTCGTATACTCACCCTCCTCACTCTCCAGTTTTATATTCGATTAGCTAGCGGTGAGTGATGGTGGTGATTCTTCCGGGTTAAAGGACTATTAGATATACGATAGATCGACTCACTTAGAATAATTTATAGTCTACTGGTGTTGGTCATTTATTTTGTTTTATTTTCTGGGTCCTTAGGGATTGTAAAAGGATTTTATAAGTTATGCTCAGCATTATTTATATTGGTTTGGAATATATATTTGGATATTTTTTGTAATGATTTATGAACTGGTTTATTCATTTTGAAGTGTTTGTGAAATATTATGAAAATGTTTGGAGTTTGGATGCTTGGTTAGATTTGTTTTGGAAGTGTGGCATAAATATTTTGAAATAGGTTTTTATAACGACCTTACAGGCTCACAGGACATGTTTTGGTGATTGGATAACCCTGGGGAGTCTGTGACGATTGTCATATATGAGACCCACGGATTGGAGCGTGACATAAAATAACTAACTAACTTTCTAAATCATTAAAAATATTTAAGTTTGAAAATATTTTTAAAAGAAATGAAAAAAAATAAAACTTCACTCACTCGTAAAGAGGGTATACATGCTCCATGATCTCTCACTTTATATTGGCTTTTCTCTCTAACATTTAATACCTAATATACATAACAATAATTATATTAATTTCTATATCTTAAATAATAATATTTATATATTTCTATATACTATAATTGAGCTTTTAAACCTTGATTTCTTAATCGACAACTACATATTCAGCTCTATCTATTTTTGACCATTTATCCGATTTTTACCAATGAAATCCTATAATTGTTCTTGTAACAACATCTATTTGTTAATTTCAAACCCAATTCGGTATTCAATTCACTATCAAATACCATCTCCACCAAACCAAAACTAGTTTCTTATAATTTTATATTAAATTAGGTTATTCTAACCCAATTTATCGTAATTAAACCTATTTTCTAATTTTTTTCTAATTGTATAGTAAATCTTAAATCTTAAATTCTCTAAAATATTAAATTAATACTTAAATCAAGTTAAGAATCTTATGAAAATATTGATTTAGGTCTTATGAAGCTTTAATAGTTATCGGTTGTTGAAAATCCCAATTTAGTGAAAACTTTAAATTTTGCTCCCAAAAGAGTTTTTATTCAAATTGAAGAAATAAAGTTTGTAAGAGGTAAAGGGTTTCGAGTTCTTATGAATTTGAGTGAAAAACATGAATAAAAAAGTTACAAAACTGGAGATAGGAAGAGCTTCAGGCCAGAAAAAGGAGAGGGAAAAAAAGAAGGGAGAAGAATTGAATATATCATCCCCTGTTTGGCATATATATAATGCCTTATGTATTTATAAAAATGCCCTTGAATAATTAGAAAGAATAAAATTCTAGAAGAGGGCAAGGATAAATTTCGCAGAAAAAAGATGGACAATCGGTGTCATTTTATAAAAAGGGAGAAGATTAACGCCATGACATCATTCTTGATTGGTCAGGTTTGGTGCTATAATTGGAGTCAGTCTTAGGGCTTCCCTGGGCCAGTTCTCCTCTAATTTTTCTACCTTGTTCTCCTTCTCTTCTGGTACCTATGTTCTTATGTATTTGACTTTATTTTCTTCCTCATTCAATGTCTATTTTTACTCTAGTTTCTTCTTATTCGATTGTAACTTTATCCTCTTTAGGTATCAAAAATTCATCAACTAATTGCCAATCTTAATTTGTGTAAAAATTTGTCTGAAACTTAAGTGTTCGACAAAATCACAATGAAATCACTTTTATACTTAACAATTTTTCTTTTAAATATTTTTCAATCATATATTAAACCTCAATATTGTATCAATTATCCGTTATTTACACCTAGACATATATAATAAAAATAATAAAAATACCCTTAGATGGTAAAATGACCAAACTATCACTACTTAATAGTTTTGCATTTTTTTACATGGTATTTTAGAAGAATAGGTCTATATGTGTCAGCTAAAGATTTTGTTTATCTAAGTAAAGAAGAGCATATTTGTCTTCTTAAAAAATCATTATATAGTTTGAAACAATCTCTCAGACAATAGTATAAGAGGTTTGATAATTTTATAATTGATAATGGAAACACAAAACTTGCATATGATAATAGTGTATATCATATGAAGCTTAGTGATAATGATTTTATCTATCAGGTACTTTATATTGATGACATACTTATAGTTGCTAAGAGTATGCAAATATTAATTTGCTCGAAAGGCAATTTAGAGATGAGTTTGAGGTGAAAGTGTTAGGTGCGACAAAGAAAATTTTAGGTATAAAGATTTATAGGAAAAAAAGTTCAAAACTCTATTATTGTTATAGCAAAGTTATATTAAAAAGGTACTTGACAGGTTTAATATGGAGAATTACAAACATATGATTACTCTATTAATTACTCACTTCAGATTATTTGGAGACTTATCACCGAGATCTCAAGAGGAGGAGAGCATATGGTGTATGTTCCCAATTTGAATTCTATTGAGAGCACTATGAATGCTAGAATTTGTATTAGATATCATTTAACTCATGTTGTAAGTGTAGTGAATAGGTAATGGCATCTTTTGAGAAGAAACATTGAAATGTTATTAAATAGATATTGCGATACTTGAAAAGTTTTATAAATATAGGGTTGATGTTTAATAAGGCCATATTTAGTACAATTGAGTTAGTTGGTTATGTGAATTCTGATCATATAAGAGGTCTCGACAGAAGGAGATCTTTGACAAAGTATACTTTTACTTTATCTGAACGTGTTATTAGTTGAAAGGTAATTTTATAGCTTACAGTAGCTCTTTGTACTACAGAAATTGAGTATACGATTATTATAGAGATAATAAAAGAAGCAACATGTTTGAGAAGTCTGGTGAATAATTTTGGTATACCAAAACAATAGATATTAGTGTCTCATAATAGTCATAGTGTCGTCCACCTGACTAAAAATAAAATGTTTTATAAAAGGACAAAATATATTGATATTGGGTTACATTTTATTTGACACATTATTTTAGAGGGTTTTGTGATAGTCTAAAAGAAAATTTAGAAATGAGCATCCAATTAATATATTGATTAAGACACTCTTAATAATCAAGTTTCATTATTATTTGGACTTGATGGTATTTACGATATGAGATGAGTCACGTGGGACATTATAGAGAGACAAGAGAATGAATGTTGTTAATAAAAAATGGTATAAATATATATCAATATAAAAATTTATCGAGTGTAACCCATATTTGATATTAGGTATTGATAATACATATGAGTGTACACATAAATATAAGATATATGTTAAATCCAATTGATTTTGTAGATATAATCTATAACATATGTATTTATAAATACATGTTATAAAGCACATATACGTAATCTTTTTCTTCTTCTTATAATAAAGTTTCTTTTCTCTCCTATTTTTTGTTTTTTCACATAATAAAAATTCCTTACATAAATCTGGTGTTTTTTGTTGTTTAAGTATTTTTCTAATTTTTTTCTGCTTTTTTGATCTTTTTTCTATTTTGGCATAACAAAAATAAATATTGATATATATCATGTTTTTTTAAATGTACATTTTTTTTTTGTAATCGAGGTATTTAGGTCAGTTTACGCGTATCTCGACTAATCCTCGGAGAAAGTTAACACAATATCTTACCACCACGACCCCCACTTAAATCATGACCACATCTAAGAAAGAACTCAGGACCGTACGTTTAACCACACAATTCTAATTTCGCTCCTGTCAACTGGGTTATCCATGAGTGAGATCTCCGTGTACATGACTGCAACTAATCCATGCATATAACATACAAATGCCTAATTAAAGCTCAACTACATATGTTTCATTGAGGATTAGTGTTTGTTTGCTTTTGTAAATGAAGTAATGTAATTCTCTTTCAAAGTGGACCTGTTGATCCCAAACCAAGGTATTTCCTTTCTCTTACCATTATTAAATCTCGTTCTGAGCACACACAGACTCTGCATGGCGAACAACGCCATTTACTACTTTCATGACACTTTTGCATTTTAGGACAAAGACTACGTATTTTGTTACCTATTTTATACTGTTGATTTCATACACACCAAATAAGAAAAACGCTCTTTCTAGTTTATTGTGTATCTTTTCTCGCTGCTCCAGAACAAGATAACCGAGTCTACGATGCGAACGATGTGGGTCCCGATTGAATTTAATGTCGTTAAGGACGACGTGGGATAGAGCGCGTGAGATATCGTCACGCTTGCTGTCTTTTTTTTTTGGCTTATATTCGTGCCATTTCGTTATGTAGTCAAACCACGGATTTCGTTGGACGTTGATAAATTTCGCATGAAGCTACCCCCATAATAACGTTTCTCCTTTCTCAAGAATACGTCTGAAACGTTGACTTTGGTCTAATTTCTCTTACGGTAAATAGGGGAGTATTAACTATTGGACGTGGGCTCGTTTGACGATTCGAGACACGTAGGTTGGGACCGTCTTTTCTCTTTGGCATTGACCAATGGCCTCGTATTTTCTATGTCAACCGTCGTGGGTCCACGCAACGTTTATCATATCATGCAAATTATGACGTTTTTATTTATTTATTTATAATTCTAGAAAAAAGAAGTAAACTCTTTGAAATTTGTAGCAGAACTCGTACCCCATGTGATGGCAGCTCACCATGCAGAATGGGTCCTACTAATTGATGTTTGACGTTGCACATTGCTGGGTCTTCATGCCCATGACGGAGAGAGATCAGAACGAAGCGCAGCTTTTGGATTCTGTCAGGGTCCACAAGTTGATTATTATTCATCAACGGTTGTGAGAAAGTTTCGTCTGCGGGCTGACGTAGTTGACAGAAAACATATGACTAATTAAAATTTAACACGATGGATATGTATTAATGGCGTTACCCACAATCATCAACCAGTTGATTGAATGTATGAAAGACTTTAAAAAATTTCTGCATACATATGTTTGAAGAAATTGATGTAAAATTGTTTTTCTATTTTACTGTCTATGTCTTAATCCCATTTAATTACTCTCTCTTTCAAGAAAGTGATCTATACGCGAACGAAAAATCAATCAACATCCTTTGTTAACCCATTGGAATCGAAATAAACGGTTATTTAACAAGATCTGGTTTAAGACTGATTTTATAACGGTAATTTCTTATTTTTCAAATAAGGCTTTTAAAAAATTATATATGGGGTATGCATCACTAAATGGATTGATGTCACAAAAAAATATGAACAATTTTTGCCATAATTTCTTTTGTAAGAAATGTCGTATGAATTCTTTGTTACAATTTTGGGATCTTAGTCTTAGCCTAGAGAAAAGACAATAAAGAAGAGAATGTAAGCGTGTCTCACTCCATCAATATAGGAATAGTAAGGAAGAAGGTAGTCCTTTTATTTTTCGTGCTATGTGGTCTCATGTACACCATTGAATATTGACATGTCATTTTCTTTAGCAATTAAACAATGCAGATAAGCGAGACCTAGACAACCAAATTCTTCATTTGATCTCTTTCTTATCATCACTTGTGACCATTAATTCTTTGTCGGTATTTTCTTATTAATTATTGTAGTTACCAAAGAGAGAGTTTATTATTCTCGTGATATTTTGGTAACAATAACTTTTAAGAATATGTTTCTCGTATTGTTTTTTTCATTAGATTTTTATGGTTAATTGATATGGAAGGCTATGGCTTATGATTTAGCAGAAGAAATTATAATTGCTTGTTCGAATTCACCATGACCATTTATTTCTTCGAAGTTGTTGGGTTTGTGAAACAAAAATGATACTTTTTTTTTTAATTTTTATTCTTATGTCTAACAATGAATTATTAGTCTAAACGTAATATAAGATAGTGAAGCTTGAATTTTAATAATTATTGTTAATATCAAAAAATGAGAGAATTAATCGGTAGGTAGGTCCTTAAGGACAGACTTGCCAATATCTGTCCTTGGGTTAATTTTTGCTTTCATGGCCATGGGCTTTAGGCAACGGCAAGGACAAAGGCCACAAGTTGCTCTCAATTCTCAATCCTCATCTAATATCGATAATTGAAATTTACTACAAAATTACAAAATCACAATTGGCTAAACTATTATTTTTTTCCTATTCTATAACTTAATATTTTATTATTTTTCTAATTTTTGAAAAAAAATTCCTATATCTTTTACTTTTTACTTTTGTTTTTGAAAAATTAAAATTAGACCAAATGAAAGTTTATAGTCATTTAGGAGAGCAAAACGAAAAAAAATAGAGAATATTAAGTAATTTTAAAAAAAATATTAAACTAAAAAATAAGAAAAAAATATTACAATTATCAAAGAGATCGTTTGAGTTTCTCTATTCTGCTGGAAAAAAGACTTGTTCAAGTCAATCGATAATAATTCTATTCCAAGTCCACTCCGACGGAATTGAAGGTTTCTTTCTTCTTTTCTTTTCGATTTTTTCAGTTGAAAATTTCTTTAAAAAAAAAAAAAGAAGAAACCAGATTGACTAATTCATAACTGACACACTCAAAAATATCCATGGATTTGTGTCTTTGTCTTGATAATTAAACCAAGTTGAAATTGCTTGAACGAGTAATTAAGAAAATTGTGCTTCCAAAGGGACCATGTTGGATGAATTAACTAGGATAAATTTATAATCACAATTTATCTAACATTTAATTATATATATTTAAACATCTTACCAATAACATTAAAATAAAGCTTGTATCCTTCAATAGATTTGTTCTCGAGGTTTCATAATCGATGAATTTATAGAATTGAATGAAAAAGAGTGAGATATATGTTTATGTTGAAATTGAGTCTATTTTAAAATTTTATTTCTATCATACTTATACGAGGAGAATTGGATATGTGAAAGATTAAGAGTTTTATTAATAATTATTTTAAAAATATTTCTTAAAGTTTTTATATTTGATAAATTATATTTTTTTAATATAGTAAAATTTATTATTAATTACTATATTAAATAATAATTAACAAATGCTCTAAGCCCATTTGTTAGCAAAATCTAAACATTAAACCCATTATCTCAGTCAAGGAAATGATTATTGTCGGGCTAAAAAATGATTCTTAATGACAATTTAAATTTATTGGAATGTGGAAATGATTCCTCGTTTTTCTTTATCATCAGGATTCAAGATTTAAATATCCAATAAATTGGGAATTACGTTATCTATAATCATTTTTTAATGTTTTCAATTGTGTTGGATAAATTTGTAGATAATTTTATAGCTTTTTCAATTATTGAAGACATTTTATTTTTTTATTTTTTGGAATTATGAGTACAGTTGTATTGAATAAATTTGTTGACCAACAATTAATTGACAGAGTAAATTAATTATAATGCAGCCTTCAACTTATTCGAGAATTAAATTCGGGTGTTTATTATTAATTACCTAAGACTACATTCCAAATAGATTGACGTATCAATATCAATCTTACGTTGAATTAACTCTTCAACCCCTTTTAAAAGAATCATTAAATTTAAAAGAAAAAATAAAATAAAAAGAGAACTTTTCAATAATATTAATTGCAATTCTCATATAATTAAATATATGTTACCAGAGAATTTATGATTGTGAATGAATATTGGAAAATGTAAATATAATGATATTTAATGTAAGAAAGACTTCTTTAAATGCATTTTCCTCCAAGATAGTTGTTTTCAGGTGGAGGATAATTTAAGAATGAAATTGATTTTCATCACTTCATTTAGTTCGCGAGAGACAACAACATTTCATTGAGTCGGTCATACCCTAGAAATTTTCACTTGTATTTTCTATTTTCACATTTAATTTATTTTCAATGGACTAAGCCCACTACTCTTATATATATATATATATATGTGATGGATGGACACATATTAAAGCAGAACAAGCTCAAAACCATAATAAAAATGTGTAAATCAATAATCTGCATTTTTTTTTTAATTATTATCATTATTTTGGTTATTCTTATTCAAAATCTAGTACAATTCAATAATTGTTTTTTTTCTCCAAAACGTTTGAAATTGATTAAAATCTTACCAATTGACAGTATTAAAGTTCTTGCAATTTCTTTTCCTTTTTATGCAAATTATACATTCTTTTTGGGCTGCAAACTAATGGTGTCGACGAGTTGGGTTAGAGTTAAACTGAGTCCAACACCTTTTTCCCGAGGTGCTGAAAAAATTTTTCATTGGGCTTTGAGCCATCAAGAAAACTTGTTGATAAACCAGCTGGACCAGGGGAGGATACAACTCTCCGTCCATTGTTTAGATGACCCATTTTATTTATAGACAGCTGCCTTCTTGTGTAACCAAGCATAATAGTCTAGAATGCACTGTGTCACTACGTTACTACGGAATGAAGTGTGGTGTGATTATAATCTGGAAAATGATACTTTATTATTTCCAAATTCTAAGAGAGTCTTGAGGCTGAGCCTTCGTAATCTTTTTCGTTTTTTTTTTTCTGAGTCACATTATTAAAAGACTTTGGAAGTAAAGGGGCCTTCTGAAGCCTTCTGCTATTTTCCCATTCTCTCTTGTATTGGTTGCTGTCTGTTTGTGAAGTATACTCTGCCTTTTTGCTTTTTCTTATTGCAGGTCTGGTGTAATAGACTCGTTATTCACTCGTGGTTTACAATGCGGGCATAATTTTATTAGGATCTTGCTATTTCTTTTGGTTGTTCTATATGCTTCACCTTTTGAATTGAACGAAATCAGAACAATTTTATAAGTCTTTTATGTAGTTTCATTTACATTTTCTGCTTTTGAAATTAGGGTACTTGTTTATAATAGTGATAATTCTGTCGTTTGGTTTACTTATCCCAATATATCTCACCTGTCCATCTGAATGATAATCAGTTCCATTTTATAAGACTGTTTTTCATAGACTATATCTTCCAACTCTCCCATGCTTTTACGCATATGTGGGATCCATTTGGGTAGAAGGAAAAAGGTTTTTGAAGTGCAAAAGCAGATTCTTGATCAAGTATTAATATTGCATCTAACAAAAGATAATTAGACAATCCATCCTGATTCCCATCAGTCACTGTTATCCCCTTCTCTTGCATAACCTATAGAGTTGCAATGCATATCAATGCCTGAGAGAGAAAAACAATGCCCTAGCTCTAGTGGTCCTTAAGTGAAAGCAACTTGAAAAAGTTACACCACCGACCTCCACAATTGTTGTCATAGGAAACGTCTTGGTCTGGATCATTGTTGCATGAAATTGACATAAATATATAAAGAAACAAGTGGCTAGCTTCCAAAGAATTCATCTCTCTTATTAATATGGGAAAAAACTCTTGGTACGATGTTTGAGAAGACACTAAGAGCATGTTTGGTATAACTTGATTTTCCCTTAATTTTGAAAGTAAAATTATAAAAGGTGTTTAGTTACACTAACTTTTAATAAAACTCACTCATATTTTAATTAATATTTAACCTTCTAACTTTTATCCTACAACAGTTGTGTAATAATATGATCACAGCACCTTAATACCAAACATGTCCTAACAATCATGTATTTTCTTCATATATGTGAATAAGGAAAAATATTGATGTTTGCACTAATGTATTCTCTTTTAGATCTATCGATTACTCCTTTTCGAATATGCCCTTCTTCAATAGTTTTTGAAGGTAAAATCTAAGAAGCTCTAGATGTGATTTCTCTGTCCAATGTCCTAGATCAGAATACATGCATCAGATGATTTCGTGTTCAATAAGCGTCATACCTAGGCCTTAGGATAAGGGATAAAATAAATGGGATATTTGTCTTTGCTTGTATTACTTAATTTAGATTTTTTTTTTCAATTTTTTTATTTATGTGTGATTTAGTTTCCTTAATTCTCTAGTTTCTTGTTTGATATATTATCTCATTCAATGGTTGTATGAAGAACTTCACTTGCATTTGATGTGATGTCTCATGACTGATAAGCATCTACATCCCCTTTTTCTTAGACCAAGCTATTGGTAATAACTGATAGCAAGTTTGAACTTGGCATGGAATCTAGAAAGGTTATTGTCGATGGTTATCTTAAACATCATGAGATTAAATGTTATTTGCAATAGTTTTTGTTAGCTATTCAGTAAGAATATAAAGGAATAAAGGATTGAAACCTGAGACATGGATATAACACATTGCCCTTAAGGATTATTTGAATATCCCTCAAGGTTTAACATGTTCCTCTGGTGTATATATATTTTTTCAAGAGCAGAACAACAATATCTTTATATATTATTTCTCAGTCAACAATAAATATATATAACGTTAAAGGTAGAAAAGAAGATAAGGGAGGAGAAAAGTTTGGGACTAACGTTCATGTGAACATTTTAACTGAAATTAAGGAAATTTTAATGTGAATGTTATAGCTGCAATTAAGGAGATTTTAATATGAACATTATAACTACAATTAAGGAGATTTTATTTAAGTACAAGTCAAAATATAAGGTTTAACTTAAATGTAGTTTCAAAATAATATTAATACTTAATTAATAATAAAAATAAAAATCATTTTACAAAACAACATAGGATAGTTGTCTTTTGAAATAACTACACATATATATATAACAATCCCCCACATATTTCAAAAGACTTTAAATTGTTGGAAAAAACTTGAGTGTATATACATCGAATCTGATGTCTTTTGAACTGTGAACCAGACCTAGAATGATAAAATATAACATATAAGTTTGTTGGTGAAACTAATAGTTTCTATGAACCAAAACCTTTGTTGTATTTTAAAATTATATCAATCCCATTACACCCCCACACTTCTTGCTGTTAACACTATTTTGAACAAATAGGCTATGTGCTCGCCTGGTATTTCATGAGTGCTCCAGAGATAATGCCACAATCTCATAGGAGCGGCCGCACTCCACACTCATATAAGTGATTTTCATCAAGTGTATACTACACTTTATACACTACTCATAAGAGACATGAAAATTATTAAGAGCTTTAAACTCATCCTCTCATATAATGTAGAGTAGCACAACTCATACTTTAGGAAGGGACCAAAGTAAAGTGCTAGTAGAATTAATAAGTGACTTTTTATTACCCATATGAACCTTTTTCATGGGATCTCCAATCATAAAGGTTGGGTTACCACTATTATTAATTTCAAATTGGCTTAAGTTCCATTCCCTCGATATTTCATTTATTAGTTTTCTTCCCAAAGGTTTAGTTAGAGGATCAGCTAAATTTATTTCTAACTTCACATAATCAATGAAAATAATTCCATCTTTTAGCAATTGCTTTACTACATTATGTCTTAATCGAATATGTCTATTTTTACTATTGAAAGTTTTATTCTTTGCAATGGCTATTGCCGCTTGGCAATCATAATGCATAGATACAGAAGGTGTTGGTTTTATACCCAATAGAATATTTGTTAAGAAGTTTCTCAACCATTCGGCCTCATTACCAGCCAATTCTAGAGCTAGAAATTCTGACTCTATAGTAGATTTTGCAATAATTGTTTGTTTGGCTGATTTCTATGTTACAACACCACCACCAAGGGTAATACATAACCACTAATGGATTTTGCCTCATCTGAATCTGAAATCCAGTTAGCATTTTTGTACCCTTTTAATACAACGAGAAATCCACTATATAGGATACCATAATTTATGGTACCTCTCAAATATTTCATTAGTCTAACTAATACAGCCCAATGATCATGCTTAGGATTGTGTGTATACCTACTCAACTGCATACAGTATAAGCTACATCAGATCGTGAAAAGTTTATTAAGTGCATTAGACTACCAATGATTTTTGCATATTCAGACTGAGCAACAGGATCACCTATTTTTTTTTAATTGAGTGTTAGCATTATAAGGGGTACTCAACGGTTTGACATCAAACTGTCCAAACTTCTTAAGAAGTTTCTCAACATACTGTTCTTGAGATAGCATAATGCTATTCTCTTTCCTTATGATTTTAACACCTAAAATTACACTTGCTTCACCCATATCTTTCATTTCAAATTTAGAAGCGAGAAAATATTTAGTCTTGTGCACTATTTCTATACTAGTACTAAAAATAAGCATGTCATCCATATATAGACAAATAATAACACACTCGCCATCAACTAGCTTAGTATACACACATTTGTCAACTTCAACAGAAGAAAAACCATCACACAATAAAACTTGATCAAATTTATTATACCACTGTTTAGGTGATTGTTTTAAATCATATAAAGATTTAAGGAGTTTACAAACTTTATTCTCTTGACCAGAACATAACTTTCAGTTTGTAGCATATAAATCTCTTCTTCCAAATCACCATTTAAAAAGGCAGTTTTAACATCCATTTGATGAATAAAAAGATTATAAATTGAAGCTAAAGCAGTTAAAACACGAATGGAAGAGATTCTAGCTACTGGGGAAAATATATCAAAGTAATCAACATTTTGCTTTTGAGTAAAACCTTTTGCAACTAATCTGGTTTATATTTTTCTATGGATCCATCAAAATGATATTTTTTTTAAAAAATCCATTTATAACCAATAGGTTTAGCACCAGGAGGTAAATTCATCAAAATCCAAGTGTTGTTTTGGTTAATAGAATCAATTTCAATTTTAATTGCTTCTTTCCAAAATGAAGCATCAGAGGAAGAAATTGCTTCAGAAAATGTTAGACGGCTATTTTCAATAAGATATGTGTAAAAATCATTTCCAAAAGAAGTCTCTTTCCTTTATCTTTTACTTTTTCTCAAATCATCAGAAAATTCTTCATTATTATTTTGTACAGGTGCATGAGAAATATTATCAATTTTTAAAGAAAAAACATTCTCAAAGAATTCAACATTCTTTGTCTCAATAATAGTATTATAGTCAAGCATATCACTTTTCAAAACAAGGAATCTGAAACATCCCGTGTTTTAGAGTAAGGGCATTCTTGTTTTTTTAAATAATGTACACCCGAGTTCTATACGAATTTTAATATGTTGAGGGTCGATTTGAGATTTTAGAAGGGTTGACATGATTGAGGACTGAGAATGGATGTCGAAAATTGATCGAGGACTCGATCGCGTGAGAGAACTCAAGATGGAAGGTATTCGGTCGAACGAATACCAGGGTCGTTCGAACGAATGGGATTCGATCGAACGAATGCTTGGTTCGGCCGATCAAAATTTGTCCAGAGAGCTCGGTGAATCTTTGATCGAATGAAGCTTGACTTAGGTCGACCGAAATCATCATTCGGTCGAACGAAGGGTGGAGTTCGGTCGATCGAATAGTGCAAAAAGTCTAATTTACCCCTGTCTGAAAGCTTCTTTTCTTAAATAATCAGGGGCAAAATAGTAATTTTACCCCCACTTTTATAAAAAGGGGAGCTGACCTCCCTCTTCCCTCATTTTCTTCTTCTCCTCTCCTCTTCTCCTCCCTTCCCGTTCTTCCTCTATCACTCACACACATTTTCCATTTTTCTTCGTTTCTTCGATTTTTTTTCACCATCGTGGCGCATTCGATCTTCTGAGCGCGTTGATAGCTTTGATTTGGCGCGAATAGAGCAGAAATCGAAAGTGGGGAGCTAGGGTTTCGGACCTCAATTTGGGGCTTTCGGTATTCCAGGCCAAATTGAAGGAAATCGACCACACCACGAGGTTCGTAGCTCTGTTTCTAACCCGTCTGCATATTTCTTTTCTTGTTTTACGTACTTTGATTCATAATTAGTTTCGTATGGGTTTTCATAGATTTACGATATTTCGGTTAGTTTTAAGATGTTCTATGGGTTGTAATAGAGTCGGGGAAGTTATAGGAAGCTAGAGAAGTGATTTCAGAGAAAATAAGTAATCGTGAATAGTAATCAGAGTTACTATTCTGACGAGCATGTAGGGTTCGCATATCGAAAATATAGAATCGAGCCAAAATATGTAATCTTGAGTGCTATGTGGGTTGTGGGTGTTGAGAATGAGATGATTGGATAAGTTAAGAGAAGTTTTGGCCGATTGTGGGATAGAACCAATTTTGGGTATTCGGGTTGAGTTCAGTTCTCGCATTCGAGTCTCGTGTGTAATCTAGTATGAGAATTGATAGAGTTTCGGTATCTGTGTGTAGGCTCAGATAGCGAGGAGCAGGATCGCGACCTGAGCGAGAAACTTTAGGGAGTGCGTACCCTCCCTAACTAGTGAGTGGAACCTTTTTATGTTTTCATTGTTTTAAATGATTTTAAATGCTTTATGCATATATATATATTTAATAAATGCCGATGTTGAAGATGTATGCTTCGTTTTATATATGTTTGGAT
>JAVXUL010145597.1:0-14234 GCA_035590515.1 Trichilia minutiflora
TTTTGTTAGGCCGCCACATCAAAAGCTTCAACATAACCTATGACCTACATTGACGGCCCAAACTAGCCCGTTATAGACGTTAAGCCCAATTTTCTTTAGATCATATAATTGGGTCCACTTTACTCATTGACTATGACATTAGTCTGTTTTAATAAAATCATAATAACGATTTAATGTAAGCCCACAAAAATCCAACAATCTTTTCATATCATATATTTCTCTCCCAATTTTAGTGAAAATAGAAATTTTTTATATTAAATTTCAGTGTGATAGCAATCCACTATATATGAATTATAAAGTGTAGGAATTGAAGCTGTATCATAAAATATATTCATCTACGTTCCTAGTAAACTTCTAATATATATTATTAGTAGATATATAATGTAATATATTTTTCTAATGTAATATACAATGAGATAATCTTGAAATTACAATAGATAATGGGGCATTGGCTCAAACTTGAGGGAAGTAATAGAAAATTTTCTTTTAAAATTACAAATATGCATCATCGTGTATTATAAGGAAATTGTGTATTAAGAATGGGTCGTATATTATAGAGAGTGGTATATTGTAAGAATTGAATGTAAAATATTTGTATAGTTATAAATACAGACATGTTTTTAATGGAAGTGTTTTCTTGGTTTCTCAAGTTACAAAGTCGTTGCTGTAAAAAAAAAAGAGTTATAACTTATAAGTAGACCTGTCAAATGGACCGAGTTGGCTCGGCTTGGTTCGGCTTGGCCTATTACGGATTGGCACTTAAAAGAATCGAGCCGAGTCAATCTATTTATTATACGGATCAATATTTTATTAGTACTAACCCGATCCGCGAGCTAACGAGCCTAAACGAGTTGATCCGTTGACCGACTTTAAAAATTTTAAATTTAAAAATATATATATATATATATATATAATATACACTAATTATTAATAAATACAATATGTTAATAGCAATAATAAGTTTATAATCTAAATACAACGTAAACTAACTATATTATAAATTAACATATAAAAATTTTAACAAGTCAAATAAAAGTTTTATCAACAATTTTAAATTTAAACACATAATCTCAAATATCAAAATGTACTAATCCAATATCACTCAATATTAATAAATAATAAGTTTAATATCATTATTAACATTCAAACATAATAAATCATCGTCCAAATATAAAAGTTAAAAAAATTAAATTAAAATTTTTTTAATTAGGTGGATTAAACGAGCTGACCCACGAGTTAAATAAATTGCCTCGTTTAACTTACAAGTTAAGTGGACTAAATCAAATTGGTCCGTGAATTAAATAGACCAATTTTTTTAATCCTGAATTAAACGGGCCCGCTCGCAGATTGCCGGTCCGTTTGATAACTCTACTTATAATGTTATGGTGTCGGTAGGGAAAAAGATTTTAAGGTTGTTATAGTAAATTCATTTGATATTCGGCATAATTATGTAATAAATATTTAATAAGGTGGATTCATGTAAATTCATATGCTATTTGGATTATTTTATGAACAATTGGTTCTTGGATGCTGGTCCCCAAAAGAGCGGTAGGTTAATTCCAATGAACAGCACAATACAAATCCCTCCTCCTCCCCAATTATTGCATTGGGGTTTTGGCAGAAACTGAATTCAAAGACAAAGGCCAAGACGAAGTTGCAGAGATGTGGAGATCAATAGCATTAGCAGCAAGGTTCAGGCAAGTTGCACGAAAATCTGCTGTAGTTACCAAGAAGGTACAATCATCTCAAACTTTCAGACTCAACCGAAGCCATTCTTTAGCAAAAGCTTCTGTTTATCGAAATCCTAGGTTTCTTTCACGTTCATTTGCAACAAACTCTAGCGATGAGAGTTCATTTTCACCTGAAGGAGAGCTCTCTTCACTTGGTTCTAATCAAAACGAATGCACCCAGATTGATAATTCTGCTGATGCAAATAGAAACAATGGCATTTTAAGTGAAAATGCTAATACTCAGATAGAGAATTCAATGTTTTTTAGTGATAATAATGATACCCAGATGGACAATTTTGTTCCTGGTGAAGGGGAAAACAGGGAGGAAGTTTATGAGATTGATACGGAGAAGTTAGAGAATGTGTTGTCACTTTTACAGAGTAGTGTTGATGTTTCGCTAGAGTCAAGCCTTGATAGTTTTGATTTGGTTTTACACGAAGAGTTTGTGCTGAAAGTACTTGAAACCCCACTAGTTTTGGGTGAGAATTTAATCGGTTTTTCGAAGTGGGTTATGAAGAATCCTGAATATAAGGTGACCACAGCTGTTGTTGATGCACTTGTGAGGGCTATATGTAACAAAATTAGGAACAAAGATGTGTATGCTCTGTGGGATTTGGTTAAGGATATTGGCGAGCAGGAGAATGGCGTGTTGACTGCAGAGATTCTCAATCAGTTGATATCTTTATTTTCCAAGTTGGGAAAAGGAAAAGCGGCTTTTGAGGTGTTTAACAAGTTTGGTTGTTACGGTTGCGTGGAGAGTCAGGAGACATATTATCTCACCATTGAAGCACTTTGTAGGCGCTCTATTTTTGATTGGGCTTGGTCTGTTTGTGAGAAAATGATCGAAACAGGAAGTTTGCCTCATAGTGAGAGAGTTGGCAAGATCATTTCTTGGTTTTGTAAAGGGGGCAAGGCAAAGGAAGCTCATTTAATTTATACATTGGCAAAGGAGAAAAACATGTACCCACCTCAGCCGGCTGTTAATTTCTTGATCAGTTTGCTTTCTCAGAGGGATGGAACTGTGAAATTTGCTTTGGACATGTTGGATGATTTCTCGGATGAGGGCCGGAAGTATGCTATCAAGCCATTTTCATCTGTTATCAGTAGTCTATGTAGGATGAAAGATGTTGACGGGGCAAAAATATTGCTTTCTAAGATGATTTCCGATGGCCCACCCCCAGGAAATGCAGTCTTTAATTCTGTTATCAGTGCCTATACCAAGGTGGGAGATATGAAACAGGCAATAGAGATGATGAAGTTGATGAAAAGTAGGGGATTAAAACCAGATGTGTATACTTACACGGTTGTTATGAGTGGTTATGCAAATGGTGGTGAGATGAAGGAGGCCTGTAAAATCCTGAAGGAAGCAAAAAAGAATCATTCTAGGCTGAGCTCAGTGACTTACCACACACTGATACGTGGTTATTGCAAACTTGAAAAGTTTGACGAGGCTTTGAAGTTGCTGAATGAAATGAAGGACGCAGGGGTCCAAGCTAATGCTGATGAGTATAATAAATTGATCCAGTCTCTTTGTTTAAAGGCCTTAGATTGGAGAACTGCAGAGAAGCTTTTAGAGGAGATGAAGCTAAAAGGTTTACATCTCAATGGGATTACTCGGGCTCTTATAAGAGCTGTCAAGGAGCTGGAACAGGAGGGCATTGAAAATGGAGAAGCATTGATGGAAGCCTAAATTTACATTTGATTCACCCCTTCCTCTATATTTCTCTATTTTTTGTTGTTTTGCTTTATTTTGTTTGTTTCTTTGTTTATTTTTGAAATTAGCATGCTCGATATAATTTGTTTCTTGCAGTATCATGTACTAGGATGGTTCAATAATTTAAACTTTTCTGTTGATGGCATGGCATGCTGTGTTTATAAGCACTATCAGTTTTCTGTTTGGCGACATTGTGGTACAGAGCACCTGAACCATTACTAGGATTTCGCCATTACTCTACTTCAGTGGATGTGTATTTGCTGAGATGTTGAACCAGCGGCCATTGTTTCCTTGGGACTGAGAGATTGAAGAATTTTTTTGGTTTAGGAGGATACTTGTCCATTAAAGTAACTTTTGATTTATGTATTGAAAGATACTTTTATTTCAAGGTTTAGAGTTTCAAATTTTTAAGTTTTGCATAAGATGGCAAAAGAAATAGATGTAAACAAATTTCGATTCCTAGCGTGTTGGAGATACATAACTAAACACAGTGTTATATTAGATATAATACTAATCTACTCATTAAAATTGAACAATATTATTCAACTCGAATTCAAAAAGGAGTATATTACATTAAATATATATTACAATCTAGTTCACTTTTGTATAATACAATATAGTCCAATACAATGTAGGAAATACGGCCATAAGTTATAAAGATCTATTTATTTATTTATTTTTGGAAAGAATAAACATTTAGGTTATTTCTTTTATAGTACGTGTACATTTTATGAATTTTGAATAATAGTTGGTAACATATGTATATTGTTTTGGATGAAATTTGAAAAACATATGGGTTTAAATTCATTTTACATATATAAGAAATTATGAGTATCAATAAAATTGGAGAAAAACAGGGGAAGTTTTGTTTCGGTGGTTTCCTGTTCCAATTGTGCTTTCTTTAATTCGGGTTCGTGTTTTTATGAATATCCTATTTACTGTATCTATGCTAAGGTTTTACCTCTAAGATTAATTAGCTTTAGGTCGATGCAGTTACTGTATTGATCATATCTGTTCTATCATGTTTGGTTCTTTCATCTTTGCTGTGTTAACTGATTGGTATCAGGATATCCTTCTTCCCTACTTCGATAAGCTAATGTCCTTGTCGAAACAGAGTCCAATTTTCCCACATTCTGCTATTTACGAGCATTTTTTTCATTTGAAATTTCTTTGCTTGCAGAGAAGAAAGTAATCGAGAATTGAAAGGAGCTTTAATGATGTCGTCTTTGAATGGTGTCGATAACCAACAACTTTCTAGTTAGTGTTGAATTATCTCATACATAGTTTCACTTGATAATTTTGTATTTGTAGTTTTTGATTAATTTTGCCAAGAGAAGTAGTTTTCATTCTTAAGAGGTCAATTTAATTGAATATATCTATGAGAGAATTGCTGAAGAAATGTGGCATTATTTTTGCTTAATGGTGAAGAAGGGTGGTTCATACTTGACGAAAATCAACAGCATGTTGGTCCCTATACGATTTCAGAGTTGCGAGGTGAGTTTTTTGTGTAGTTTTCTTTCAATGGAATGATTGTCTTGAATTTCTGTGCTATTGTTGTTTCAATAAAGTAATCAGCATCCTTATTTATTTATTTTTTTTGCAAAAGAAAAGTTGATTAATGATGATATAAAATATAAGTTAATTTTTTTTTTAACCTTAAATTTGCCAGTGAAATATTTTTCCTTTCTTGAATTTCAGTTCTACCAGTAATGAGTCAATAGCATGCGTTCAGGACTATTGCTCTTCTGTAACACGTTCAATTCCTTTCATGAGCTATTGAACCATCTACTTTGCTTATTTGCCTGGCCTGGACAGAGCATTTCTTAAATGGGTACCTGTTAGAAACCACGCTTGTTTGGTCTCAAGGAAGAAGTGATTGGCAGCCCCTGTCTTCAATCCCACAAGTGTGTTCTGGAATTTCTTAACCAGCTGCAAATTATTCTACTGCAGGTGGAGAACATTTCTAGTTTCTCCATTGCAATGATTTTATTCCAATAAAACAGTCCATCTTTTGACAAGGGGTTTAACTCTCTGTAGACAGTTCCATCCTCATGACATAGTGTCTTACTCCCTTATGTTATATGCAGTGCCTTGCAAGGATGGTGCTGAGGGGTCAAGGGACAAGGTGGTTGAAGCCGTAGAGTTGCAAAATCAATCTTTTTCCAGTAATGAAAAGGGAGGTAATAATAACACTTTTTTTTTCTTCATGATTTTTTTCATTTTAATTAATTGTAACTCACAAGAGCTTTATCATTTGGGACATTGTTTTTTAACCCGTGATGTATGATGCAGTGCCTTCAAACATTGATGATGAGTTTGAGAAATGGCAGAGCGGTTATGGAGGCTGAGATAGAGGCAGAACGACTGAAAAATGGATCTGTTTCCGACAATGTTGCTGGTTACATGAGGGGTTGTGATGATGATGGGGTTCCAGTGTCGCCAGATGCGGAGGAAGAATTCAATGATGATGATGGTACTACATACAAGTGGGATAGGAGTCTTGGAGCATGGGTTCCTGAGGTTTGTACTTATATATTGGCATGAGTTCGTCAATTTTGTTCCATCAACAGTAACTTCTCTGCAAAATAGGATTCTTTGTGGAATCAATTAAATTGGACCTTACAGATGTACCCTTCTTTTTCATTGTTGAAAATTGTGAATATGTTAGTTCTTGACTTTTTTTAAGAACTTTTTTAGTAAGTTTTTTTTTGGTATTAATGGTAGCCTTAGTTGTCTTGCAGTGGCTGTATGTTTCTTATATTCATTTTTGGATAATTCTCACAATTTTGTCACATTTTTGTGACATTTTCTTGTTTCGTTGACATTTTTTTGTGTGTGATAGGACAACATGACAAGTACAAATGAGCCATATGGGGTAGAAGAGATGACTTTCTTGGAAGAAGGAGTCTTTCCTACAGTGAATGTTACAAATGCCTCTGTGAATGATGAAGTTGTGAAGGAAAAAATTAATGACACTGATAAAGTAGTGGAAGCAAAACATAAGGGCAATAGAAAACAGCCAGACAATCAACTGGACAAGAGGTTTCCACCATTTCCTCTTATTCTTTGAATGCAACCTATTTTTATTGCTACCCTCTTGTTCTTAATTTTCTGCTTTGAAGCGTCATCTTCATAAGTTTTTGTTACATCGGCAGTATTGATATGATTAGTTTTGTGATACAAGATTGTCTTGCTTGCATTTGTAAAATAGTGCAATTAAGTTGCGGCTTGCATTTTTTTGTTAGTTGAGACACTTTCCCACGTTCCAGGGTCAAATAGTTTACTTGGTGGCCTTTTGTCATTGAGTAAAGTGAATTATAATAGCATAACCTAAAATGTACACCAAAGGAAAGTGTCTAGTTGGTCCTATAGAGTTCAAACATTCATATTGTGTTTTTCTTGTCCAAATACAGATATTGCGGTTGTATTTACATGCATGATTTTGTGCTGAGCTCTTTACAATTCCACAGGAAGCTAATAAACCTCCTGACGCTTGGTTCGAGTTAAAAGTCAATACACATGTTTATGTGACTGGGTTGCCAGATGATGTCACTGTTGAGGAAGGAAGTCATTGTCTCTGTCTCATCCTTGCAATTGATTTTTACTGTTACCATGACTCTAATCTCGTAAATACATCACAGGTGGTGGAGGTATTTTCCAAGTGTGGAATAATCAAAGAGGTGCACAAAAATATAATTTATTTTGCTCAAATAAGTTGCTCCATCCTTGTTTGGTTTGCAGATCAAACTTTTAACTATTATCAATTGAATTAGTTTTAAAAGTTCCAATTGAATTACATTTGCAGGCCAAATTTACTAGTACCAAAGATGTTTGGATATTATGATTTAATATAGACCATGTTTCTCTGTCAAAAGATACAAATGAAATGAAAGTATAGAAAATTATTCATTAGAGAATCAGTGCATATATATTGTGGTCATTCTGTTTTCTCTCTTATCTGAAGTTAAGATATTTTGAACTCCTAACATCCTTTTATAGAAATAAGTGAGGAATTGCTTATCTTCAAAGGATGGGCATGCATGATTGATATTTCGAAGTCATTTGGACGTACATAAACATTGTGCAATATTTTTGTCATTTCATTATTTTTAAATCTTAAGCATTTTTTGTATTGCATATATCCTGATTACATGTGATTGGATTTATAGGATCTTGACACCTAGAAACCTCGTGTTAAGATCTATGTCGATTAAGAGACTGGAAGGAAGAAAGGTGATGCACTTGTTACGTATCTCAAGTTACTTTTTTGCTGTTTTGTCCTTGTGTAATATAACATTTTCAGGTTCTTAAATCTGAATATCTGTATTATATTATATGTTTTATGTGTGTGAATACTAGGAGCCCTCGGTTGCTCTGGCAATTCAAATTCTGGACGGTACTTCTTTTCATCCTGGTGGAAATATCCCTATGTCAGTCACACAAGCTAAGTTTGAGCAGAAAAGTTATTGTTGTTTTCCTTGATGTATAGCTTTGGTTTTGATGGGCTAAGTCAAAGAATAATTAATTATTGTTTGCTTTGTTTTAGAAAATTAAACATATCTCTGCATTGGGTTCAATGCACAAATGTTTACAAGTTTAGTTATTGTAATAATAATTTTGGGTAATGCTAATGCAGGGGAAAGATTCATTGCTAAACAAGTCGACAACAAGAAGAAAAAGAAACTGAAGGTTGAAGACAAGATGCTTGGCTGGGGTAGGTTTCTAATCCTTTTTCTTTTTTGTGTTAGTGGTTGGGGAAGGTGGATTCTGTGATCTCCGGAAACATTCGTCAAAGTCCTCCCTTGAACTCATAAAACTTACATGAGCACATGTGGCTTGTCGAGTTACTGTGTAGATATGATGATTCTGGATTTTGACCTTACAATAATGTGTAGTTCAATTTCATTAGGAGCATTATTTCTGGTTTACATTAGGTTGTCTTGCTTATGACTTATTTCAGTTTTTAACATTATTTTCTAGGTTCTGGTGTCTCTATAAGTTTTCTTTAACTAGGTAAATATGGTAGATATTGCTATTTGTTATATCTATTTTTTCCCTTTTGTAGTATATGCTGTTCAAAAGTAAACAAACATCTCCCTGTAATATGAAACATTAGATCGAAATTAGTGTCTCCACGTTGTATGAAAAGATGTGGAGTAAATAGGGTAGATATCACAATTTGGTGTATCTATTTTTCCCCTTTTGTAGTAAATTATACCTGAAGTTAAGGGGTGTCACATCTTTTCATACAACGTGGAGACATTAATTTCGATCTAACGTTTCATATTACATGGAGATGTTTGTTTAATTTTGAACAGCATATACTATTGGATATGTTCATATGTCTTGTTTTGTTCATCTTTAATACTGTAGGGTCTATTTTTAATCAGTCCTCTTTACAGTCTCTGTTTTTCCAATTATTATATGAATTATCTGTTTACAGTATGTTTTCAGTATATTGACAATGATATGAATATGCAATGCCTATATATCTATCAGGATTAATGTTTGTATTCTTATAGGCAAAAAAATTGTGATACACAAAAATATGATCCCAGTTTCTGATTTGTATCAGGATTAACCTTGAAGATAACATGCTATACTATTTACTTTCATTTCGGTTTTCCTCTCTCCACTTGTGTTTCCTAACATTTAGCTTTTCTTGAGGTTTTACTCTTAAATCTCAGCATTGGTTGCTTTTATATCATACATTGCTAACTCATTTTCCTCTAAATGGCGCAGGTGGTCAAGATGATGCAAAGGTGACAATTCCACATACTGTTGTTCTACGTTCTATGTTTACTCCGGCTGAAATGAGGGCAAGTCCAAAACTCTGTTATTTATTTATTTTTTTGGGCAATTTTCCTTCATAAAAATCACATAGGAAAGAGTGATTTTTACTCCGGTAATTGAATTTGACTTTATTTTTTTTAGTATAATATTTGTTAAAATCCTTATCTTAATGCTTTATTGGATTTAGGGAGACAAAATGTTTGTTGTTGTGTCCTGGTGGAGTTGCTTAGTCATCATTTAAATGTGTTAAATTACAACATTTGTGTATGTTTTCTAATACAATCAAAAGTATAATCAATTAGGAGCTTTTCTGGGGATTTCTTGTTTTTGCTTGAATGGTCTTAGACCCCGTAGTGCGCAAATTTGACAAAGTCAGGCTGAAAGAATTATATTAGTTGATGAACTAGTATCAGAATCAGCATATAAGAATCAGTCTCTCTTTTTCATCATTCAAAGATGGAACCATTTGTATCTTCTGTATTATTTCAAAGGTTCTAGCAAGATAGTTGCATCTAGTTTTTCAGCTGAAATTTTCATTCTAAGAGTTAACTCACAAGTTCATCTTAATTTGTTTGTAAGGAGTGCAAGTGGAATTGGGATTTTTACAAGATTTTCTTATGTAACCCTTAATTTGACATGTTTCTTATGTTGATAGGCTGATGAAAATTTATGTTCACAGTTGGAGGCAGATGTTGAAGAGGAATGTGTAAAAATTGGGCCAGTGGACTTGGTCAAGGTAATGAAATTATTTATTGAAATAAGTTGCATTCTTATCATCATTCTTTTAGAAGCTATGAGTTATTCTCAAGTCATTTGATGAACCAGCCAGATAATTAAGATTTTCACAAACTCTTGTTGAGTTGTTGGCTGGTGTTTTTCACTTGCAGGTGTTACTATGGCTCATTTATTGAAATTTTTCTTGAATTTTCTGTCTAATATGGCTATCAATATGTTAATAATTTTCCTAAAATTAACTCAGTTGATTATTTATTTTTTAATTAAGTGTGTTAATTCTTCTAGTCCATGAAGGCATGTATTACTTTCTTTCTCAATATGTATCTTCTTTTGCGCCTGCCATCAGAGTTATCATTCCATCCTGGCATAGTGTTGAATGAGTTTAGAAATTGTAGTTTCTTGTTGACACATTGCATGATTCTTCTTATTTAAAGGGTGGCCAAATTTTCTATGCTTTTTACAAGAAATTTTTTGTTCCTTCTTCTTATGTACTTACAACTGAACCTTATCTCAGTTTTTTCCAAGAATTAAAGGATTATGTTTTTAGTTTTGTAAATGAATTTGTTGTATAATGCTTGATATCTTTCTAGATTTCTCAGTTGCCTAGCTATGGTTTTGGCATTTTGACTGCCCATTAGATTGTTCTTTTCTAATTTTCCTGGGAGGTCATATAAAATATGTTTATTATTGATGGTTCTGGTAGTGACAACTTGCAGACTCATTTACTCATCTCTTTCTTTTTTCATTTTCCTTGCAGGTTTGCGAGAATCATCCACAGGGTGTGGTTTTAGTAAAATTTAAGGATATGAAGGATGCTCAAAAGTGCATAGAGTTGATGAATGGACGATGGTAATCCTTTAAACTTATAATTTGTGGTTTATATTTGAGAATGAGCAGTCATGGCGTGATCCTTTTAAGTTTTAATGTTTAGATACAAGTAATATCAAATTGTTGTGTAGTGGAAATGCCTTTATTCAGCTATATGCTTGTCCTGGTGGTTGTTTTCATGTGATTTATATGTATTAATTCCCACACAAGACACTCAGTAGTTTTGAAATAAAAGTAGTAGTACTATTATGGTATTGGATAAAGTAGTTTTTGTATAAATTTTGGTGCATTATGTAGGAATGGGAACTTGTAAAAAGGTTGGACCCAAGGGTGTACTGTTGATGATGTCTATGTGTTTTTAACACTTCCGGAAATATTTGTTCTTATGGAGTCTGTAAATTTAAAAAAAAATTTAAGTTTAACGGTAAATTTCATAGTCTCCAAACCCTAAAATTTCACTTTACAAACTCACAGTCCCCGATTCTTAAGCTCTCACTGTTGCAAAAATTTCTGACATCTCTAAAGGCTCCAACATCATCTATATGAGATAATATTTTTCATTCACTATCGTTTATAAGTTGCCATTGCTTTGATAGAATAGAAATTTTTTTAAAGTTTGAAAAATGATGATTGGGATGGGATTTTAATGGAAAAAAGTGATTAAAATAGGTTGAGGATAATATATTGTAGTATAATCTTGTGTTAGGAAAGAAAATTGTTGAAGAAAACTTAAGAAACCAAGTTTTGGGGCGAATTTGGGAGTAAATTTAGGGTTTTGGATCGGGTGTGTGTGAAGCACACTATCGAGCATGCGCAAAATGCGCGCCCGAGGGGAAAAATTTTCCTTGAGTGCGAGCCTAATTGGGCCTGCACTTGGGGAAAATTTTTCCCCTGAGTGCGCATAATTTGGGCTCACGCTTGAGGGACCTGGCCCAATAGATTATAAAATTTATTTTTATTTTTAATAATTTATATTAATAATTAATTTAATAATAATAAAATATTTATTTTTATTTAGAATAATTACAATATAATATAAAATATTGTAATTAATTATTTTAGATACAATTAAAATCTAATTTTGAGCAAATAGTTATAAAATTCATATAAATAAATTTTTTAAGAATAATAAAATATTTAATAATTTTTATAATAATAATAATTATGATAACAAATAATTATTATTAATTTGTCAATTTTTTTGTAAAATGGATACAAAAATTAAATTTTAAAAAACATTATATTAAAATTTATAATTATTATTTTCAGAGTAATAAAATACTTATTAAGGTTTAGAATAATACTAATTATAGTAATAAAATATTGTAATTAAATTTTTTACAGTCTCATACAGATATATAATATTAATATGAAGAATAACATTTTTTAAATAATAATAATAATTAATATAAATAATTAATAACTTATATATTAACTCAATTATTCTTCTAAAATAATTTTATTATTTTTTTAATATTTATTTTATTCTTTAAACTATTATTTGTTTATAAGAATGTATAAATGTGAATATATTAATGATTATTTGTTAATTCCTTTAATTAGAAAACTAATTTTATTATGCATGTGTTTACAATTATGGCTAGATCAATAATAATAATCATATGATTCAAAGGTTCATGGGAAAGCACATCGAATGGCGAGGAAGTATACACAAGAGGTTCCATAATACCTTTTTAAGTGGAGGAAAATATTAACTATGAAGAATTTGTACAAATTTTGTATGAGATGTTTTAGATTAACCTTGCACATTCTATCATTAAGATGAAGACAATATTTTCGGAGAATATACAAACCTTAGTAATACTTAATATCGTCGTTAATATTAATGATGAGGTTAGCTTTCGAGCTTTTATGAGTGCTAATAATCCAACCTATGTTACAAGTATGAGAGAACATTGCCCCTTGTTTGTCATCATTGAAGGTTTTAGCTAGCTAGTTTGTAATAGGCCAGTTCGAAATAATAATAATGTTTTTGTGCCTCCGTATCGATCATCCAGTGAAAATAATACATTGAGAGATGTGGTTCTAACAGTATCAATAGAATTTCGATGCGGGAGTCCAATCAATTTCATTAATGCAGAGGTTCTTCAACATTATTCATCACCTATACAGAACGAAGAGCCATATACTGCTAAGTATCTTGATCATCAACAACCTCAGGAGCAAGGTATAGAACATGAATATTATGGTTAGGAGGGCAACATTTGGCCTAATGATTTTGCTTATGGTGATAGAGATCGTACTGAAGATATATATGGAAGTCATGCTAATATAAAAACCCACCTAACTCTCCTATCAACCTCAAACAAATACATCAGATATATACTTTCTATCCCACGGGCAATAACCATTTCAACTAATGGCTCATCTAGTTCAGGAGTGGATGATGTGTGTGTTGGTCAAATATTTCAAATGAAGCAGCAATTGCGAGATAAATTAGGTTTTATTATATTAAAAAATCATTTTGAAATCAAAGTATGCAAGTCAACTATAGATCGATTTGAGGCAAAGTGTAAATGTGAAGGTTGTAAATGGTGAATTCGTGTAACAAATCCTGGGAATGATGAATTCTTTCGAGTTACTGGAATCAACACAATCCATACTTGTCAGCAAAAGCAGTTACAAGAAAGTCATCGACAAGTAAGCTTTTAATTAATTAGTTAACTGATCAAAGATAAGTTCACAGACATCAATAGGATTTATACACCTAGAAATATTCGTGATGACATTTAGAGAAAATATGGGGTGTGGTTGTTATACTCGAAGACGTGACGTAGTAAGAAAGAAGCATTAAGACTTGTGGCTAGAGATCCGACATTGTCATACAGGGCACTCCAACTATATAGTCATATGTTAGAAGATAAAAATCCTGGATCAGTTACTGTATTTGTCAAGGATGACGAAGATAACTTTTTATATTTTTATGGACCTCGATCCTAGCATCCGTGGCTTTCAGAATCATATTAAACTCATGATAGTGGTTGATGGTACTTTTTTAAAGGACAAATACCGAGAAACATTGTTGCTGGTCGCAACTCTTGATGAGAATGATCAAATATTCTCAATTGCCTTCGGTACAGTAGATTCAAAGAATGATGCTAGTGAGGAGTGGTTTTTTATGAAGCTCTATGAAGCCATTGGTCCGATGTAAAACTTGGTGTTCATTTCTGACTGACATAATAGCATTGAGAAAGGAATCACCTCAGTTTTTCTAAATGCAGTTCGTGATTTTTGTACCTATCATATATTCGATAATATCAAATCAAAGTACAAAATGCGATCACGGAAGACAGACACTTTCATGCAAGCATATTTTCAGGCTGTTAAAGTGTACTAAGTTAGTGAGTTCAACGAATATATAGCCAGTTTGAGAACGATGTATTCGGAGACAGCCAACTATCTAGAGCATGAGA
>JAVXUL010145618.1:0-14504 GCA_035590515.1 Trichilia minutiflora
GTGAGGAGGAAGGAGAAGGGGGAAAAGAGAAGCCAAAACTGAAAAATTCGACCCTAGGACCCCTATTTATAGAAAAAGAGTGAAATTACCATTTTGCCCTTAAGTTTACTGAAGGAGAAAGCTTTTAAAAGAGGGCAAAGTAGTTATTTCGTGTTGATTCGATCGAACGAATCGAAGATTCGATCGATCGAACCACCTTTTCGGTCAAATAAATAGTAACTTCGATCGACCGAATCCCTTGGTGTGAATAGTATTCAGAGAGCTTGCAAATTGTCGGTCGAACGATTCACTGTTCGATCGAACGAATCATCGCTTCAGTCGAACGAATCCTTCATTCGGTCAACCGAATCAAAAGCTCAAATTTTGGTCGAACGAACTGCCCATTCGGTCGACCGAACTTGCCAAAAATTAGACTTTTCCACTTAAGTCCCTTTCGAAATCGAAAATCACATACAGGGTCCCAACATATACTCAAATAAACTCCTTTTTAACCATTTTAAATGTCAATTTTCACCAGAAATAAGCAAACGAATTACTATTATGCACCATGGATACAAAAGCATGAATAGAAAATATGACAAAGTTATAATTATGCCCTTATGATATAATCACGGGTGTGATAATTGGTGTGTGCAACCCTTTGGAGATAAAAGGGAGACTTCTTATTGGTTTCAAATCCAAGTTTAAAAGGTATTTGTTATGTTTATATTGATAAAATTTCATATTACCTTTGATTGCTTAGAAAACTTGTAGAAAAGTTTCTATTCGTTAACCAACCAAAGAATGATCCTTGCATATATGACATGCTAAATCATCTTCAAAGTGGTAGTAAAGCTTAGGATTTTAGTTATAATGTAAGCTTTTAATGTTAATCTATGTTTGATGTTGAATATATATTGGTTTGAGCTTTGGTTATGGCTTGGTTTGGTGGTTAGATAATGGTTATTCTAAGTTGTTATGTTGATACCAACATATAGAATTATTTATGAATTTGATTCATTTATGATATGTATAAAACATATATAATGTGTATTAATGTTGATTAGTATGTGTTAATATGTGTTTGTGTGTTGGAAATGTGTTTTGACACATTTGGTATATTGAATTTGAATGAAAAAATGCAAATGAGTGCAATATGTTCATAATGAACAATGTTTGAACATTTTGTGTTTGATTTTGCGTAAATTGAATTTTCATATTTATGGACATGTTTAAATGTGTTTGACATGTTAGAGAATGTGTTAAGAGGTGTTGGAATTGTTTTAGAAGTGCTTTGGTTTGACAAAACTTGCAAAAACTGAGATTTGGTGTCAAAATGGCTTGATAATAGAGTGCAAAGGGCCCCTATTGGGTATACGCGACGTGCGTGCACGACAGGCGCCCGCCTGCCTACTAGAGGACGGGCGCATAGAGCGTAGGCAGTGCGAGTGTAAGGAGCACGTCGCACGCCCTGCGCTCATCTGTGCGCCAACACTTGCACCTCTAACCTGTTTTGCCGCAAAATGATTTTTGACCTCCCGAACATGTTCTGACTCGATTTTTTAAATGATATTGATCCTAAATTATCAAGTTTGTTTGTATTTTTCATTATGTAAGTAAAAACCACAAAATTTTAATGAGGGGTATTTTGATAATTTATCTCATAGGGACCTAAACGTAAAATTTTGAAAAGTTTAAAATTCCTTTTATAATTATTAATAATTATTATTAATATATTGCCAAGCCACAAGTCTCAAAAACAACTAATTTGATTAGTGTTTTTTGTTATCAAAAATTAAATTTTTGAAGTTTTAATTTTCGAACTTGGACTTTTTTCGATAGAACAAAAATGTTACTCTAGATTAAAATTATATAGAATAATGATTCTAAATAATTTTAATTATTCTATAATTAATAGAATTCTAGTGGGAGTAATTATATGAATATATGTCAACAGGGAACATAATGAATTAATTGTTAATTCATTGATCACACAATAAATTAATTGTTAATTTATTAAAATGATTTGATCATTTTTTGATAAATTTAGATTTAAACTTGATATATTTTAATTGTTAAATGATATAGAATTTAAATCTTATCAATAGAATAAAATGAGACTGAAATAAAATCTCCCTTAATAAAATATTAGGCTCAAACCATTTAATACAGTCAGTAGGTTATAGGCATTTTAATAGAGTAACCCAATAACTGTCATGTGAGGGTCCTCATAGGTTGTCATAATTTATTTAACCTATTTCTTTATAGGGTGTATTGGATTCTCAATAACTGTCAGGTGAAAAATCTAATTACATCCCTATTTATGAAAGTGCATTGGGTCTAGCCTAACTAGGTTGAGGCACGAATAACTGTCAGGTGAGGTGTCAAGATCTAGAGGTTGATTGATCATATCTTGTAATGAGTTATAAACAAAAAAGTGTTTTTGACTTATTGAGCTTATTTTTCTAATAACTGTCAGGTGAGGTTTTATAAGTTTAATAAGAACTTGATCACCTACTAAAACTTGTAATATAATTTTGATTGTATTACTTCAGAGAGTACTGTTTTAAACAAAGTAGTGGGAGCTCTACTTGGTTTAAAATCCAAAACTAAATAGATTGATATATACACTAAGATACATATTAATATATTAGTTTTTCTGCACTTTGAAATTGATCAAGTGATATCCATTTGATGGATTACAATCTGTTACTAAAATCCTCAATAATCATAAAATTACTGGACTTAATTTTAGACTCTAGTAAATGAATTACAAAATTATTCTATATTCAGTATAGCTAGGCTATATGATTAGCTAAGTAATGTCCCAAAACCCTTTTTAATGATTTTTTATTAGAAGAGAGAGACCTTCCAGAAATAAATGATTGATAATCTTAAAGTAAGATTAGACTAACGTCGATAAGTGATGACTTATAGACACAGCATAAAGACATAAAAGATGTCTCAGAAATTTATCTCTCTTTCTGGAGATGTTTAGGGAATAACATCGGAGTCCCATCTTATGAAGATAATTAACCTGATATAGCAGCTTGATGCCTTGGGGTTTTTAATGAACTTTGTACTATAGATAGATTTGATCCTTCAATAGCTCCCACCTATCTTCAACAAGTTTGTTACTAATTATTATTTGAATAAGCTGGAGCATTCTCTTTCTGAATTGATGAAGAAAATATATTCCTATTATAAAAGAGTTATAAAATCAAAGAAAATGGTAAGGAAAAATGTAAATAGGTTGTCATAAATCAATCCAATGATGAGTGTTATCATTGCAAGAAGCTCAGCTATTGGAGGAGGAATCGTCCTCTATACCTAAAGAGACTGAGATAAAAGAAAGAAGTAGGAATACTTTCTTGTCATGTTATTAAAACTAAATTAAGTGTTATTTCAGTTTTATACTCCTAGATTATTAATTCAGCTCGCATCTTACATGTTTGTATGTCGTTATAGCAATAATAAAATGTTAATAAAAAAGGTACAGTTACACTAAAGATGATGAATGGAGCAATTGTTGCTACCACATAGTCAAGAACCTGCAAACTTGTTTTACTGTCAGGCCACACTTTTGATTGTATAAAATGATGTATTTTGATACGACTAATAAAAATATTTTATCCATCGATTAAATATGTAAAAAAGGTTACACTTTTAATTTTGATGGATGTAAATGTTGAATTTATTTGAGAAATAAATTATTACCACTGGTTTGAATATAAATAGTTTGTATGTTCTTAAGACAAATTAGATTAACATAACTAATACTATTAATAATAAGCAATCTAGACTGATGGTTTTTCACAGTATGGTTATGTGTACTTATTGAAGTACAAATCTTAATTATTTGAGAAGTTCAAACAACTCAAAGCTGAAGTAGAAAAACAAACAAAAAAGAGTATTAAAATTATACGATCTAATCATAGTAATAAATATTTAAGTAATGAATTTCTATACTTTCTTAAGATAAACAGTATAATATCTTAGTTGATTCATCCTTATACACCACAGCATAATGGTGTATCAAAAAGGAGAAATAGCACTTTACCTGATATGATGGAATCGATAATAAGTTTCACTGACTTACCTTTATATCTTTAGGGTTATGCCCTAAATATCATAATGTACATCTTGAACAGGACTCCATCCAAAGCTATTCTCAAGACACCATATGAGATATAGTATAGGAAGTTACCAAACTTTAATCACATAAAGCCTTAGAACTGTCTAATTTATGTTAAAATGTTAAACATGAAAAGTTAGACGTGAAGTCTAAAAAAGGTCAATTCATTGGATATTCTACAGAGAGTTTAGAATATTATTTCTATTTTTATGATGATCAAAGAGTTTTGATAAAAAAAAAATGCATAGTTTCTCAAGAATCGATTCATTGAAGAAGGTAGTGTAGGTAGAATGATCAAGCTTTCAAAAGAGTTCGAAGAGTTTGATGATGATCAACCTAAATTGGATGAACCTGTTGATGCAAATGAACTTGTTCATATAGTTCGTTTTAGTCTTCAACCTTCTCTAGACTAACCTCTTTATACGTTTATGAGGATATCATGTCTGTTGTAAAGATATTTCTTCCTGTCTAATAATGATTTTAAATAATTTATAATCGGAGAAGATAAGCAAAAGAAAGATCCTAGAATGTATAAAGAGACAATATTAGATATCGATTTTGAAATATGGCTTGAGACCATAAAATCCAAATTGAATTCCATTTATACTAATAAAGTGTGGTAACTTGTTGTTCCACTAGAGAAAATTGTTCCTATTAATTGTAAATGGATTAAAGTAAGTTTCTAGAATATGGTATATGCGATTTGTTGATATAATCAAATCGTTTTATTTCATCAAGAATATTGATAAAACTTTTTCTATAGAAAGAAGAATAAATAAGCCATGACATTCTTTGTATATATATGACATACTACTAAAAGGAAATGACGTGGTCATATTAACGGAGGTTAAGTTATGGTTATCTAATGTGTTCTCTATAAAAGATCTAAGAGTAGTGACCTACTTTTAGGTATTCATCTCTATATAGATAGAGTAAAATGAATAGTAGGCTTATCTTAAAAAAAGTACATAAAAAAATACTGAAGAGGTTCGGTATAGATGATTCATAGAAGGGTTTATTACCCTGAAATCATAATATTAATCTCTTAAATGAAATGGATCCCAAAGTCGAAATTAAGAGAGTGCGTAAGAAGAGGATTCTTTATGCTTTAGCAATAGGTAGTCTTATGTATAATATGCTATGTACGTGACCTAATATAGTGTATACTGTGAGTATAACATATAGATATCAGGCAAATTTTGAAGAACAATATTAGACAACGGTCAAAAGAATCCTTAAATACTTGTAAAGAACTAAGGATTTAGTGTTGACCTATATTAAAGGTGAATTAAGAATCTAGGGTTATATAAATTCTGAATTTCAGTCAGATGTAGATAATAGAAAATCTATATCCACGTTTATTTTTATCTATTATGGAGATACTAATTAGTTGAAAAAGCTTCAAACAAACTATAATAGCTAACTCCTACACATAAGTTGAATATATCACTACTTTTGAAGCTGCGAAAGAGGCTACCTGAATCCGTATGTTCATGGGTGAACTCAGAGTGGTTCCTTCTATACATGATCCGATATTAGTGTATTGTGACAATACTAAGGCTATTACGTAGACTAAGGAACCTAGATCTCACCAGAAGTCTAAACATATTTAGTGTAAATATCAATTGATCAGACAGTTTTTTATCAAATAAATAATTGTTCGTGCAGAAGACTCCGTTAATAGATTACTTGACGGATCCACTGACTAAGTCGATGACACAAAAACAACTGAATCACCATCTTGAGAAGATGGGTAGCGAGTACCTTAGTGATTGGCTCTAGTGCAAGTAAGATTTTATTGGAGATATACCCTAGAACCAATCATGTCATATTGTTCGATGATACCATCATATAGTATATATACTTTATACATTAATTGTAAATTTGTTTATAATTAATAAATGACATTTATTATATCATTTTGCACTTGTTTAGTTGCTATATTAATTTATAATTTGATTATTAATGCAAAATAAGATCTCGTGATGTATTATATGTCAAGACTATGATTTGTAGATATTAATATAATGTGTTGTAGATATTTTATATCAAGACTATGATTGATTATTAATACAATATGTTGTAAATATGGGTACGAAGTCTATAATTTAAATACATCCAAATAAGTTCTCAGTTAAAGTAATGTCATTAAGGACGATGACATTACGCGACTAGTATATTTTGTTGTTGCCAATGATTGGTATTTGATACTAATAGTTAGGTGATGAGCCTCATGTCACAAGAGCATAAACATGAATATTAAATTTATGAACGTATTACTGAACGTGACCAAACATAATAAGTTCCATGGGTGATTATCTACAGTCAATAAAATATCGTACAGTTGCACAGTATACCACTAGTCCTTTGACCTAAGATATCACGGCTGCTCTCTACACTGAGACACGTTGTTTACTTGTGTATATTGTACTGGGCTAACCACGTCTGGTGAAAGAAGTCTGATGGCAATGTGTTTTTGTTGTATGAGGACAGGTGATGTTCAAGATGGAATCTATTGGCTTAGATAGTTGAGCTTGAGATCCCAGGCGGGGATGTCATATTGGGGGATTAAATCTCTAGCTAGAATACACATATTCGAAAATGTGTTTTTGGATTAGTAGATCCCATATATGATTTGAGTTCCTGATTCTATGATTGAGTTAGGGGTTTAACTATACCATGACTCGTACTTAATTAAGAGTCGACAGTAAAGGAACTTTACTACATATAAGTACGACTATATGGGCTGATTTAGAATCTTTATTCATCATGTCTGGGGATCATGATATCTTGATAGAAGTCATTTATGGTCATCAAGAACTTCGATTACAATAAGTTGTATCAAAGTGATGTGTAATGTTCGCATATACTCATGTTTAGCTCATGGTGAAATCAGAGGGTCACACAAATAAACCAATTGGTGTTAATAATGGTTGTAATATTTTCGTATTGATGAAAATAAAATATAATCTGATACTTTGATCGAATAATATTTAAATTCTTTAATATAAAAAATAAATTTCTCGGTAATGATGCGCTAGCACCCGTTTGTCTTAGAAATATTCTAATAATTTAATATATCATAAATATGATTTATTGATATATGGAGACCTAGAAACTATATTTATATATCAAAGATTAAATAAATAAAATTATTTATTTATTATTAATTGAATCATTATTATTTCATTAAAAAATAATCATTGAATGGCAAATGGCAAACGACATAATATGATTTTGATAAATATCAAAGTTTCATTTAATCCGAAATTATCAAAATGTATGGCTAGGATTAATTCTTTAATTTGTATGTGTGTGTGTATATATATATATATATATATATATATGTATGTATTATTAATTATTAAATGTTAATAATTTAATAATTATCCATTAATTAGATTAATGGATATTGAATAACTGATTTTGTTATAAGTGGGCATGTATGGGGCATTTAAAAACAAGGAAAATTTAATGAATTTAATGGCTTCTTCTTTCTGATGGTTGGCTCACGGTTGGTTTTAGAAACCATAAAAACCATTATTTTTTTTAATCTTTTTCCAAGAGAAAAGAAAGAAAAGAAAGAAAAGAAAGAGAGAAAAGGATAAATTAGAAATTGAAAATTGAAAATTGTTTTCTTGTATTTCTACTGTCCCATATATGTTTTAATATGTTTTCTAAATGTAAAATACAATGGTTATAGCTTGGTGAAGTTATAACCTTTTTTAGGTTTCCATTTGAGCCATTAGAACCATTTCAACACAATTGGTGTGTGAAACTTTTTAGAGATAAGAGGGAGACTTCTTGTTAGGTTCAAATCCAAGCCTAAAAGGTATTTGTTATGTTTATATTGATAAAATTTCAGATTAACTTTGATTACTTAGGAAACTTGTAGAAAAGTTTGCATTTGATAACTAACCAAAGAATGATCCTTGTATATATGACATGCTAAATCATCTTCACCTAAGTTAGCAAAAGGGTGTGTGGAGTAAAGGAAAAAAGAGAGTCTAAGTTTTGATTAAATCTTCTTATCTTTTGCAGAGTGAAAAGTTCTTAGTCTTTTCCATTGAGAGAGAGAGAAAAAGATAATTGAGGCTGCTTCTCTTCTTCTGGCCGATTTCCCCCCCTCTAAGTTCTTCGATCTTTCCTATATTTCTTCTTTCTTTAATGTGACTCAACATCGGAGAATGGGAATGATAGGATCCTCTGGACAATATGTTAATCGTATTTTATTAATGTTCACACCTTATCAGATCTATGGGTGGTAGGGTCTATCATTGCTACACCGCCTAAAGTTGACAGATGATGGGACAGATAACTCTCAATGATCAGGTGGTTCCTCTAGTCACAGCCTTTTTATCACATGTAGGTATACTAGATGCCGTTTATTGATATTATACGATAATATATGTAGGTTGACAATATGTGTATTATCATAAGGGTATTAGTGTGGATTTATAGTTGATGAACTATTTAACAAACAGGACCGAATATCGATGAATCATATGGTATACATGTAGTCAATGATTTATCGACAGATTATAATAGTGTGCGATGTAATCCTTTGACCTGAGACATCTAAAATCAGATCTTTATAGATGGGTATATTTTATATGGTGTATAAATAAAGGGCTAATCACACCTTGTACAAGAAGTAGATTTGGGTATACTTATTCATATAGGGGTTCAGTTGACAGTCAAGATGGGATCTGTTGGCTTGATATATTGGGCTGAGAATTTCTGTTGCCTCAGTCTGATTCGAGTTCTTAATTGAATGTCGATATGATGTCTTGATTATAAGTCTGTGGCCACAGTATAATATTAACATATGATCGACGATTCGAATGAGAATCGGGATTAAGGTTTTGACAGTCCATGAACCCTTATCTCGATCAAGATACGATGACGAAAGGATATTACTCACACGGTACATGCAATCAATGTAAGGTTTGATGAAGATACTTCTTCATCGTGACTTAGGGACTATGGCTTATTGCTAGATACTAACCATAATCGATGAGCAATCAAAATATTCGGAGTCAAAATGTTCGACATATGTTCACGGCTGAGTCACGATGAACCTTCATGGTCCACCAAGATCCTCTAATGCATCTTCATATGAGAAAGAGATTAAAATATTATCGGGAGAGGGCTAGCACCCTTATGATAATATAGAAACAGGCCGAAACTGATACGTATAACAGTTATACATATTAACGACTCTTTAAAGTGTTAAAGAAATGATATATTGATATCATAAGGTTATTTAATATAAATAACTTGCCAAAGTTGGTAATAATGATTATCAAATATGTTAAAATATTATTTTAAGGCAAAATAATGAAAATGAAATGAAATAGTTTCATTTAATGTAAAATGATCATTTTGCCCCTAATATGATACATGTGTGTATTTAAATTTGATAATTTTGATTATCAAACATATTAAATATGATTTTAATATAAAATAATAAAATATAAATTAAAGTGTTTAATTTAGATAAAAAGACCATTTTACCCTTATGTATAAATGTGATTAAGGGTATTATCGTAATTACATAAAATTTATGAATTTTGTTTAAATTCATTATATTAATTAATTGGTTAATTAATATGGTAATTATCTAATGTATTTAATTATTAAATAATTAGATAAAAAAAATTTTATATTAATGGTTAATATTAAAACAAATGTTGATTTTTGATTGGTTTTTAGTTTTGTTTTGGTGTTTAATGCCCATTGGTCCACTTTGCATGATTATACACATATAAGATAGGTGTTGATGTCTCACATAATCCCCATTTATTTATTATATTTATTAGATAAATATAGATTAAAATAAATAGAAAAGAAAAGAAAAATTATAAATATCTTTTAATTTTCATTTTAAATTAGAAAATTACTGAATTTTCATCTCTCTCTCTACAAGAATTTCGGCCATGATGAAAGGAGCATGAGGATGGTGTCAAGTGAAGAGAGCTTATGGATTTAAGTTTAGTCTTCTCAAATACTCATCCTTGCAACAAAAGCATCCAAAGCCCTAAGGTAATTTTCCATGAAATCATTGTTTTTTAACCTTTTAACCTAGGATTTTTGTATGAAAAATTTACATTTTAAGCATGATTTAGGTTGTAGAACCTTCACTTACCGCGTTAGATTTATCCATATTGAAACTTTAAAGTATATTTTCAATATAATTTGCTTTTGACAAGTATAACTTCTTAACTTTCCTCTCAGAACTAATTCTAATACTAAGAATCTACTTTCCTGCCCCTAAATCATTCATGGCAAAGAATTGACTTAATGGTTTCTTCAACTTGTCAATTCTAGACACATTCTTATGGTAGTGTTCCCTCATGACCAACTCAAAATTCTTATACCATTGTCTCGATCCTTATTTTAGGTGATAAAGACTTTCTTCAACTTGCACACGTAGTTTTCTATTCTTTTAACTTTAAAACCTTGTGGTTGCTCCATATAAATTTTTTTCTCTAAGTTGCCATAAAAGAAAGTTATCTTCACACCTATTTACTCAATTTCTAAATAAAGACTTGTTGTTAAACCAAATACAACATGAATGGCTGACATCTTAACAACTAGAGAAAAAATCTCATCAAAATCAACACCTCTCTTCTTACTAAAACCTTTGACAACCAATCTAACTTTGTACTATAGTCATGAATTATTTTCTTCTTGCTTCACCTTGTATACCCATTTGTTTTCTAAAGCTCTCTTGCCTTTAGACAAATTTACCAATTCAAAGGTGTGATTCTCATGCAATGACTTTATTTCATCTTTCATTGCCTCGAGCCACTTTTTATTGTGCTCATCTTCCATTGCTTCTGTATAACACTCAAGCTCTCCCCCGTCAGTTAGTAATATATAATCATTTATAGAATATCGAGTAGAAGAATGTCGATTTCTAATAGACCTTTTGAGTATTATTTCTGATAATGTGTTAGGTGCTGGCAAATGATTATCAATCTTAGTATCATCTTTAATTTGTAAATGAGTATCTAAATTAATTGCATCCTATTGATCATCTTGAGCATTATCTTTAATTTGTGTTGACAAATTTGTTGAAGGAGCTAAGCTCAAATCAACTAAACTATCATTATCGTTTGATATCAAATCCTTTATTTTCTCAATATTTGCTATAGTCTGATCCTTTATAAACATAGCATCCCTGCTTCTAATGGGTTTCTTCTCAACTGGATCATAAAACTTATATCAAACTCATCTTGACTATAACCAATGAAAATGCACTGTCGAGCTTTCAAATTAAGCTTTGACCTCTCATCCTTGAGAATATGCACAAATACCTTGCACCCAAAAACATGTAAGTGATCATAAAAAACCTTTTTGCTAGTCCAAACTTTATTTGGTACATCAAACTGTAAAAGAACATATAAGGTTAGTTTAAGAACATGTATAACAGTGCTCAAAGCACACCCTCAAAAGATTTTGATAACAATGCATGTGAGAGTAAACATCTCATTTTCTTTACTAGTGTTTTGTTCATCCACTCAGATAAACCATTAATTGAGGAGTTTTCAAAGGTATCTTTTGATGGTTGATGCCTTATCATCTACAATACTCATCAAAAGAACCTATATACTCTCCCTCATTATATATTCTGATGCACCTTAACTTTTTCCCATTCTGCCTCTCAACCAATGCCTAAAATTGTTTTAAAACATCTAACACTTGATTTTTATCTTCAAAGTAAAAACTCACGTCTTTTTATAGTGATAATCTATAAATGTAACAAAATAAAGAGATCTATCGAGTGTTCTTGTCTTTATAGAATCACAAATATATGAGTGTACAAGCTCAAATATACCTAACTTTTTTAAAGGAGAGGAACCATGGAAACTAACTATGTTTTGTTTTATTTTCTTATAAATAATGAACATATTTTTTTCAAAGGTACACTCTTCATGTTGGATAAAAGGTTCTTCTTTGCCAAGATGGTCAAACCTTTCTCACTTATGTGCCCAAGTCTTTTATGTTAAAATTTCACGCTATTTTCATCTTCCACTACATTAATACTACTTCTAGAAATTTTTGCCTATCATAAATAGAGTGTATAACATTTCTTATCAAGAACCACAACCATAGTACCAGTGGTGAGTTTCTATTAACCATTACTAAAAGTATTGTAACAACTTTCATAATCAAGTTTACATATAAAAATAATATTCACATGAATGCCAAGAATATGTTTACATTTTTCAAAATTAACCTCATGTCATTATCTATTTCTAAGATCACATCTCTGAAGCCAATAACTTTTGTTATGCCATCATTTTCCATCTTTACACTTCAAAAATCACCACATGTATAAGATGTCAAGAAATCCTCTCTTAAAATGACATGAATAGAGGCAACACTATCAATCGCCCAACTAGTCTCATGCCATGCAAAATTGATAGAATCATCATCATACACAAGAAGAAAATCATCATGAATAGTGGTTAGATAATTTATTGTGATTACACCATTTGGAGTAGAGTTAGATAATAAAGTTCTAAATGTTTCCCATATGTCTAGCAATAAATTGAGTAACCATAAAGCTTGAACTGTGTAATAAAATTTAATACCCATTCCAACCAACTAATTTATTGTCCTTTGATATATATTCAAATGATCTGTCAATGGTGTTCCATCTTTATATCTTAAGTATAGTAACTATTTTATCAAAAATAATTTATTATTCCCCGTTTTTTTGGTATACAACTCTTCAAGTTTTTGTCTATGGTGTTCTCATATGTGTTTCATCAATGACATGATTCAAAACATTATCATTTATCCACTATCTAATAAATCTACACACTTGTCAGTGAATCAAGGTCCACTCATCATCAATTTTGTTTTCTGATTTTTATATAGTAAAAATAGGTAAATGATAATCCTTTACAAAAAGTAGGTCTTTCATTTTGTTTTTCAAATATAATAATTTAAACAATTCAAGGTAACCATTATACTAAAATTTAGATTGGCAACCATTTTCAATGCAACCAATAGAAATTTATAATCTCGCTCTGATACCACTTTGATAGAAAAAAACTAGTGAGTGCAAATAACCCAACCACTGTCACAGCCTGATATCCTCAGACTATGACCGGCAGGAGACAAGGCTGGCCCCATCTCCCTAATCCTCTATAACTGATAGAACAAGACATAATAACAATAAACTCAGAGAGATTAAAAAGAAATATGGAATTCACATCTGTAACATACACATACATGATTCGATATATTTATATAGTGTGATTACATATTTCCAAAGATATGACAGACTATATTGCTTAATAAAGATGGACTATGTATGAGTAGACCCAACCCTAGTAACTGCACTCCAAGATCTTGCTCTATTTGTCTACCTTCCATACAAAAGCTAAGGTACCTGCAAAACTGAGGTGGGGTGGTGGTGGGATAAGTCTTGGGAAAGACTTAGTGAGTAGTTCAACACAGACATAAGATTAACATATAAAAGAATTTACGTAATTTAAACAATTAGCACACATACATGCAAAACATACTTGTCATCATGTAGATGTGTATATATACATATCCATTTCTATACATATCTATTATAAACATAAAAAGCATATACCTTAATATACTTGATTCCATGAAACAAAGTATATTCATTCATCGTAAACATCATCTCATAAGAATTTGTATATAACGCACGTATCCTGTCTGTATTTGATGGTGCATGGCATATGTCTCGTAAACAATTATCGTAAGCATTATCTCATATGTACCTGAATATCGTACACACATGTTTGTGTATATAAATATGTCATGTATATGTCATGTCTCTGGTCTATATCCAGGGCTATGCACTTGACCGGATAGAGGGACAAGTCTTGTCCATGCCCATAGCGGCATCTTTTTGCCGGACAGAGGGACAAATCTGTATGGTATGCACATATCATATCTAGTCTATGTCCAGGGCTATGTACTTGATCGGACAAAAGGACGGTCCATACCCAGGGCCACGCACTTGATCGGGCAGAGGGACAATCATATCTGGATCCATGGATCAAATCTATAACATACACACATACATGCAATCATATCTATAAGTTATACATAAAAGCATAAATCCAACAACCATATTAGGCCTCCTTCTAGCCTTTACTCAATTCAACATGTCAATAATTCCAAAATTCAACAATCATATAACATAAAAAATAACCATAGCCATACTTCATCCATAAACACAATATATATATATACATCATACGTATAACAAACATCAAGAAAATAATTGTTCCACTCACATAAAAGTCTGTATACACACAATCTCATAACAATTCAGTGTATTATGAATGTGTCGGATTTATAAAAAGAAGAATGAATTACAAACATGTGAACA